>CAEFZY010040390.1:0-56555 GCA_903066815.1 Brachyrhaphis roseni
TTTTACTTTTTATAGGTATATGTTTGAGTAAAATGAACATTGTTCTTTTATTCTATGAACTACTGACAAAATGTCTAAAATTCCAAGCAAAAATTTAGTATTTATTTTCAGAAAATGAGAAATGGTTAAAATAACAAAAAAGATACAGCGCTTTCAGATCTCAAATAATACAAAGAAAACAAGTTAATATTCATTAAGAAACAACAATACTAATGTTTTAACTCAGGAAGAGTTCAGAAATCAATATTTGGTGGAATAACCAGGAGGTTTGCAATGGGGTTCAGTGCAGTGGGCTCTTAGTGGTTGTAACATGACAAAAGAAGAGGTGTGAATATTGTATCTAACCAGAAGAGTAGTGGTTTATTGTTTCACGTGTCAGAATGCATTAGTTAATGCATGCAAGTGAGATTCAGTGCAGCAAAGTGTCATTGAAGGCAGTGGATATCAAGAGGCTCATAAGAGGGTTGGTGGATGATGAGACCCTGCAGAGCAACAAGGACTGTCTCTCAGCTTCATCTAATGGAGTAGAAAAGGAATTAGAGGGAAAGATGATCAGCGGGTCTGTTCCCGAGCGTTAGTCTGTCTGCTGTGATTCACCACATAATGTTGTGATTCACATCATCTGCAGTGAAAAAGATAAGTGGCTCTAAATATAGTTCTGAGAAGAGTGGGCTTGATTTTCAGGTTTTCATCCATCCGTCGTTTAAACACACTTATCCTGGTGGGGTCGTGTGGAGGGCTGCAGCCTAGAGGACGGGGACTGTGGCTGAAACGATTAATTATGATTAATCAGTTATTGAAATAATCGCAAACTAATTTAGTAATTGATTAATTCTTACCTGGACTAAACAAACTCCAAAAAAGGCCAATTCCTAAAAGAACAACACAGTCAAAGCAGTAATTAAGTCAAAACTTTAAAATATATAAATATAGATATGAATTTTTCAGAACTCTTCAAGTGGGACGGTTTTGAATGTTTATTTCCTTATTTAAGAAAAAAAGAATTGAATTATTTGTTTATATGCATTTTAATATAGTTTTATCAAGTTTTATTTTTGTTTTTTTATGTTTATCAAAAAACATGGTTTGACATTTTACTTGTTCAAAATAAATGGTTTATTTCAGTACTGTATAAAAAGGCTTAAATGAAAAATCTGCAGGACGTGCCACTTTTTTATTGAAATAATCAATGTGTGTAGTTTGTGGTTTTTTTGTTTGTTTTTTTGGTTTTTTTTTTTACATACAGCTCTTTAAAAAAAACATAAGACTGAACCCCACTGGAAACCTCCTGGTTATTCCACCAAATATTGATACCTGAACTCTTCCTGAGTTAAAAAAAATAGTATTGTTGTTTCTAAATGAATATCAACTTGTTTTCTTAGCATTATTTGAGATCTGAAAGCACTGCATCTTTTTTCTTATTTTGACCATTTCTCATTTTCTGCAAATAAATACAAAATTTTTGCTCTGAATATCAGATACATGTTGTCAGTAGTTCATAGAATAAAAGAACAATGTTTATTTCACTCAAACATGTACCTATAAAAAGTAAAAATTAAGTGGTCTCTTAATTTGTATACTTGTCAAGATGGCCTAGCAGACAAAATGTATCCTATTAATCATATTCATACTCAACATGTTTTGATCATTTCCAAGTAAAATACATTTAACACCTTTGAATATTTACTAATTACACCCCTTGAAGCCTTTATTGATGAGCTTTATGTCCACCTCTCCCTGCTGCTCCTCTTTCTCTCTCTGTTAGTGAAACAGAAGTGAGTCCATTTCCTCTGAGAAACATGATCAAGCTGTTTCCCTCACATACATGAGGTGATTTGAAAGAAATTGGCTCCAGTCCCAGCGGAGAGGCTGCTATAAATCATGACATGCTGATGTTTGTCCTCAATTTGTCCTTTATGAATGATATGGAGGAGATAAAGAGAAACAAGAGCATCTTCCAGGGACACGCTTTGCTGAGTGAGAAGGTGGTTCTCATTCTGACTTTTATAATTCCCACCGGCGGACTGGGAAAGCTTTGGGAATAACAGCAGCACAGAGACACTCCTGTACTTCTATTTCTGTTGTTAATTAGATCCAAGATACATAATTGGTTGAAAGGACACAGCTATAAAGGGAAAAGGGGAACAAATGTGTAATAAAGATTATGATCCATGCAAAAAAATATATATATTTTCTGATATTTTATCTTCCAAATATCTTTGTGTGCTTGATTCATGGGGAAAAAAAAGTGGAGGAACGTTTTTAAATCTGAAGCTATTGGTAAGCTGACCGGAATTATGGGTCATTGAGTTCATTTAAAATATCTAGAGAGTTTTAAAATGCAAGATTTATGTTTTTTTTTTATTATTATTATTTGATATGCTTTAAACCATGTGTCAAACTCGAGGCCCACATCTTTTTATGTGGCCCTTCAATTCTAGACTAAACACTAAATGTGATTAAATATTATGTTATCAATTAAGTCAATGCAGTTTTTATCGGTTTACTGCCAAATTATATAAATCAGTGCCTCCAGTGTTTTGAGAATTATCGTAGAAATTCACACAAAATCAACACATCTTCGTACTTTTCTGCGCTAAAACATAATAGGAGGTTTATTGCAGATTTTTCTCAAAAATTGTCAAAAACTTTCTTTCTTGTACTAAACATCTGCTTCAGATTTAATTGATGTCAGATTACAGACGATGATCTATGCAGCGAGTAATAAAAAGTCTCATTTACCGTGATAAATAAACGTAAATATCGCAAATATTTTCATATTAATATCACAAACACTTTGATTTTTATTGCAAAAATCATAAAAAGAATCACGAAATCCTGGAGGGACTGAAAAGAAGTTCAATAATATTATTTATTTATTTTTTTATGAGGGCGACTGTGGCTGTATGGTAGAGTAGTCGTCTTGCAATCGGAAGGTTGTAGGTTCGATTCCAGCTTCCTCCTGCCACATGTCGATGTGCCTCTGAGGAAGGCACTTAACCCCAAATTGCCTATCGATCTGTGTATCGGTGTATAAATGTGTGTGTGAATCTGTGAATGTGACTCTAGTGTAAAGCGCTTTGAGAGGGCAAAATGACTGGAAAAGCGCAATATAAGTTCAGTCCATTTAATTTAAAGAATTCATTGATCCTTTAACAGTTTGGTGAACAGCTTTTATCCAGCCCCTTTAGAGCATTTATGATCTTGACTTGGTCCAAAACGACAATGAGTTTGACGCCCCTGCTAGAATCTAGAGGGCCACATAAAAAGATGTGGCGGGCCAGATTTGGCCCACGGGCCTTGAGTTTGACATATGTGCATTAAAATTTTATTTTCGTGATTTTGCAGCTTTATTAATAGAAATACGGATAGTGTCTTCTGTCAGAGGCTTCTGTAATACAGACTACAGGAGATTCTTCAGCATCTACAACTCTTTGAAGAAGCAATTTTACAACAATCAATTCCCACTGGGATTAATACAGTATTCATAACTTCACAGTTATTTGCTTTATCCCATAAAATCCCAATGAAACCCAGTAACGTTTGCGGCGCGCTGTAAACTGAGCATGACGTAATTTCCAGATTACAGTTCTGGCTTTCTGAGCAAATGGGCCGTGGCGTGCTGGTGTTTGGGTGTAATGTTCCTTTAAAGGCTGTTGCCCCCTGCAGCGTCGTCATTGCGCAGAACAGTTTGAACCAAAAAGCGGAGTGACCTTCCTCCGCGTTCAGTCTGAGAGGGGCAGCACTGAAGCAAGAAGCCGCTCACAGCTCCCAAAGTCCACCGCTACAGCCTCAGAAATGAACAACAATTTAGTCGGAGATGAAGTCGGGTGAGATATGCCTAAAAGAGCTTCCCTGTGTTTCCACACGAACATTTTTCTGCTGTTTTGTAACTTGCAGCCTGCGCTCTGTGTTGTCATTTGACAGCTAGCTGCGGCTAAGCTCGGTTAGCTTCAGTAAGCCGGAGGAAACGCGGCTAAAAAGTGAAACTACTGACTGAGTTGTTTGTGTTATGGCTTGTGGCCAATTATACCCGGTTCACCTGCGGTAGAGACAAATTAGTTGTCAAATCGGGTTTTACTGTTGTCACTTATTTCTAGTTAGCTCCGAGCAGCAGAGCTAGTTTTGCTAGCGCTCGGCAGAAAGTCAGCTCTCGACTCCGCCGCGGCTAGGACATTTAGCGGGCACTGCTGGAGCATCCTCTCCTGCACCGGGCTCTCGCTTTTACATCTATCCACTCATATGTTGTGTCGGTTATCTCCACTGGGCAGCTGGTTGAACAGTTAAGACAGACGCTGAACTTCACGGTGTCGGCTCCGGGAGTTTGGTTCGCTCCGCACGCAGCGAGCCGAGCAGCCGCGCTTACCCCGGCTCTGCTTCGCTGTGGTCGGGCTCTCATGGTTGCAGGCTGGTGGTTTCCAGTTAGCTCCCCCAACGTCACGGCTCCGTCCCGGGCTGACTTACGTGGCAGGACGTTTCATGTAAAAGACCTCTTTATTGCCGATGCCGCTGCTTGCAGTATTTAAAGCGCAAAGTGGCGAACGGCGAACATTAAAAGGCGGTGATTTTTATGTGTGTTTATGTCTTGATGTTGCACCAGCTTTGTGTGTGTGTGTTTCTTTAAACTTATAATGTTGTAACAGAAGCTCTGTTTTTCTCTCAGTTTATCTCTTTACTATAACTAGTGATTATATTTGGTCTCATCTTTTAGGAAACTTTTTGTAGGTGGACTGGACTGGAGTACGACACAAGGTAAGTCCTGCTGCTATAACATAAGTAGGTATGTCAGGAAAATAAAAATAAAGCTATAGATGTCATTGCATACTCTTAATTTGTTGAATATTGCATTGACTGTCAGCACCAATAAACCCACAAGTTCCTCATTCATCCAACTTGTCAAATATACAACTGGCAAGAAAGATTTGAATGCATTGTATGTAAAACCTTATGAAATGCTGCATTCAAGTATTGCACAATTTGTCAGCTGATTGTAATTCCATATGTTCTGCTTCCCAATTCAAAAGAAACATTTCTTTCTCAAAGCACATTAAAATAACTTTCAAATGATACCAGCATCATGTTAGGACTCCAGTTAATATCCTGCAACTTTTAGATGCATCCCTGCTCCAGCACACTTGAATCCAACGGCTCATCAGCGTCTTTTAGATCTGCAGAGGTCTGGAAAAGAGCCATTATTTTACATCAGGTGTTTAGAATAAAAATACTTTTTATTGCCCCACACTGGGGAAATTTTGGGTGCAACAGAAGTAAAGTGACAGGCAATCAAAGCATGTAAAGTACCAAGAAGAGGAAAATGTATAAAAACAGAATTAAGAATAATTTACTGTAAAAATGCAACATAAAAATACTGTGCAGTTACTAAAAATTGTGTATTCTGAGACGGAGGGGGGCGGAATATACAAAAAATGTTCTCAACTAAAAGTAAAGAGTAGCTTTAAGCCAAGAAATTACTCAAGAAAGAGTGAAAAAGTATTTGGTAAAATGTCTACTCAAGTGCTGAGTTACTGATCAAATTATCAATCATTTAATATTTAAAAGTTACATAATCAGACAGCAAAATATAAAGTTTAGTGGAAATTTTGGTGTTTTAAGGATGAAAATGACAATAATTCAAATAAGTAACAAAAAAATAACAAAATCAGGCAAAAGAAAATCTTTCTAAATCAGTTTTTTTCAGTAACAATAAAACTTGTGCAACTTGAACAAAAACTGCAGGTGTGTCTCTGTCTGGTGAATTTTTGGTTAAAATATGTTTTTTTTAATTATTCAGTGAGTAGAAAATCCAGAAATTTTACTCAAGTAAGAGCAGAAATACTTTATAATAAAGTTACTCAAGTAAAAGTACAGCACAGTAAAAATACTCCTAAAAGTCTGGGGTGGGGGGTTTTCCTCCCAAAAAAGTTACTCAGGTAAATGTATTTGAGTTATTGTAATTAGGTACTTCCAAACTGTGTCCCACTGAGTAGGATCATTTTAAAAGTAATATACAAAGTGTGTGTTTGTGTCTTAAAAACAACAAACTGTTCACAATAAGTGACAATAACAGGAGGTTGTTGGGAGCGGTAATGGTAACAGAGTTGAGCAGCAGATCGGAGGAAGGATCTATGGTAACGCTCCTTTGTGTACTAAGGATGCAGCAGTCTGTCACTGCAGGAGCTCTCCAGTTCAGCAACACATTGTCCAGCAGTGACTTTATATTACTTATTCCTTCTGTCTCCCATCACCTGAACGGGGTCAAAAGGTCGTTCTAGGACAGAACTGGTGCAGGATAGTCTATCTCCAGGACTGGATTGGTTCAAATTAAAGGGTACAATGTTTAAAAATCTGATAATCTGGGGTAGCTGATCCCTTTTTAAAGAAATTAAAATTATAATAATAATAATAATAAAAATTCAGAAATGTGAATATAAGTATATTTAGCAGATATTTCCCCTCAAACATTCATAGATGCTCTACTTTTTTAATGCTTTGAATAAAATCTGTTAATTGATTTGTATTAGTTTAATCACCCAGAAAGTCATAATCGTTATTGTAAAATACTTTAACCCTTTAAAATGACTAATTGTATTCTGAAACAAAGTCATCCTGCTTACATTGATGTAAACATTGGAGTTAAATGTGGACTCGTTGATCACATGATCAGGTATCAAATCAGATGATATAGAGCTAATATTTAAGGTAAATCTAATGCACCTGGTTTACGTCATTAACATGAGTAGATGGCAAATTATATTCTAAAAAGGTTTTCCATTATCGATGACATTTATTGAAACTGCAATCTTCATCATAAAATAGTGCTGCTATAATAATAAGAATAGTAATAATAATAATAATAAGGATAGTGCTATTATAAAACCACAAGTGTTACATATTTTGATTAAATGTGAAATAAAAACCTGAAGAACTGACAACTAAGAACAAGAAACCATCTGATAACTGGGCCTGAAATCTATAGCATTAAAAAAAAAAAATGAATAAGTCATTACATAATGATAAATTCATTACTTCTATTTGATATCAGTTATGCAGAATCAGAGCTGATAGTAAAATAAGGCATGTTTATTACACTTACTTAATTTTTTATTTATCAGATGCACAGATTGTTTTTTTCCTGCTGATTTCAGTTTATCTTCAAGGCACCAACTTTTATTCTAAGTACATTTTAATTCATAAGAGAAAAATGTTCTGCTGGGTTTTTCTCATACAGGAATTGGTTTTGAATCCAGATGACTTTGAATGAATAATCTCAACAAATTACATACCTGTATAAAAAAGAAAAGTCAAAGTACATGCAGTTGGTTGAGGCATTTATTTACTAAAATTGGTGGAGAAGTTTATTTTTGCTGCATTAATTGAACAGGTTTGCAAACCGAAAGAACCAATTTTGTCTTCAGTTCTGTTGTATCTTCTAATCTTAATCTTCTCAGGGGAAAAAATGGAATTAATAATCTGTAATCAAAATTTATCATTTTTAAACCGCCATCATTTTTGTCTATTTTGACATTTTTAAACAAAAGGAAAATATACATTTTATCATTTCATCTGCTGATCAAATGCAAAATGTGTGAATTGATTAGTGTCTCTCTGTTGCATCGTTTTGTAAAGAAAGGAAATAATGTTAAAGGCCAAACAGCTGCAGGAAATACTGATTTGTTTCTGCTTTGATCTTTCTCTTTCAAGTCATTCAAAGTATTTTCCAGATATGATCTAATCAGTGTTAATGATTTTCTCTTTAAATGGAAGTATTTTTGTATGTTGAGACAGTTTAGTTTTATTTAAATCCACATCTTTATGATGCTTTCACATAATATTTGGTAGGAAGAACTGTAAATCAAAAGCAGTTGGTTTATATTTACGTCCCGCTTGCATTCGGACCCAACAGGAGTCGATTACCAGGTTTGCTTGATGCCCTTCTGCAGCTCATGGCTAATTTGCCGTTGTTTAACTTTGCACAAGAGATTGTCCATATTTACCAACGTCTTAACTTTAAGATCTGCACCGCAGTTCTGTGTAACTCTTGTGGTTTTATTTCTGCGCCGATGCCCCAGGGCTTTTGAGCAATAAGAAAACCAATTATGCTAGCTCTCCAAAGTGACTTCTCATTTGTTCAAACTTGCTCGTCTTGGTTGAATCGGCTCCCTGGGTGTGTGCTGGGTTTGCAGTGCTCGGTAGCATGCTTGGCACTGTGCAAGATGACACTAGGTCTGTGCTTTGTTTGCTCTTGGGGAGTTTCTGTATGTGTTTTATCCTAATTTAATGTTTTCACGTAAATAGTCCAATCCTTGGTAATCTGATACAACATAAATTCAAGGTCGCAGGAGGATTTTCAGGGTTTAGCAGCTCAGGATACTTTACTTTTGCACTTCTTTTTGTCCCACTTACATCTTCAGAACAAGTTTAAGTGCCAAGCATTAATTCATCCTTCATTTATCATAATGAAAGCACAAAAAAATCTAAATCCTGGCTGTATTTCTTGATTCTGTTCTTGAATCTGTGGCTGTAATTTCCTACAATGCTGTGAAATATCAATGCAATGTCTGTCTCTGCTTTCTTAGAAACATTGAGAAACTACTTCTCGCAGTATGGAGAGGTAGTAGATTGTGTCATCATGAAGGACAAAACCACAAATCAGTCGCGAGGCTTCGGCTTTGTTAAGTTCAAAGACCCTAATTGTGTACGAACAGTGCTGGAGACAAAGCCACATAACCTTGATGGAAGAAATGTGAGTATTTTAGGCTGTAAAACTGCTCTGCTTTGTGCTAACTGCATAAACATGTTTCATATTTATAGGAAACTATTTGAGGAAAAAGAGAAATGATCTTAGCAGACTGATGCTGGTTTGCTTGACTAGATCTTTCTGTGCAGTTCTCTGAGTTAAATGTGATATTTAGAGTAAATATAAGACTTTGTCTATATACATACAGCTTTGGAAAAAAACTAAACTAAGAGCCCACTGCACTGAACCCCATTGAAAATCTCCTGGTTATTCCACCAATTATTTATTTCTGAACTCTTCCTGAGTTAAAACATTAGTATATTTGTATCTAAATTAATATTAACTTGTTTTCTTTGCATTATTTGAGGGCTGAAAGCACTGCATCTTTTTTGTTATTTTGACCATTTCTCATTTTCTGGAAATAAATACAAAAGTTTTGCTTAGAATTTCAGAGACATGTTGTCAGTAAGAACAATGTTCATTTTACTCAAACATATACCTATAAAAAATAAAATCAGAGAAACTGATCATTTTAAGTGGTCTCTTACTTTTTCTTCAGAGCTATATACAGTACAGGTACATTTTAAAAAAAGTAAGAGTAAGTTAATTTATTTAAGTATGTCAATTTAAGTCTTTAAAGTCTCAGTTGATGGAAAAGCACTTTTTCTCTTTTGCAGTATCATGTAAAATCAGATATTTTTTAAGAAGAGATATTTGTCTGCAGAAAAGTATTTTCATGAACTGATACATGCACTCAGTTCTTAGTGGGCTTCTGCTGAGGCGGTAAAGGAGTCCAAGTTGCCCTAAAATGTATTTCTAAGGCTTAAAACCTGGAGAATGTGCCAGTTTTGTCAGAATAATCAATAGAATACTCTAACTAAAATAATAATTAGTTACAGCCCTGCTTGCAGCAAGTGTCATGAATCGCTTTAATATTAGGCGTTTAGCTCATAAATCTATATTCAACTTTCTTCTGTTGTTCTTCTCTGTGAGAATAATGTGGAAATATTTCCTCCTCCTTTCCCGTCAGATTGACCCAAAGCCATGCACACCCAGAGGAATGCAGCCCGAAAAGACTCGAACCAAGGAGGGCTGGGTAAGAGTAATCTGATTACGTCTCAGATAAAACACGCTTATTAAACAAGATGGCAGCTTTGGGCGGGCTGACGTCACTCTGAACGATGGGAACCGATTCAGTTCAATGATGATTGGGGGAGGGATCCATATTTTTCTAAAATTAAATATTTAAAAACAAAAAAATGGCTTAGTTGAAGGCTGTTTATCATTAAAAAATTTCCTGGCTGATAAATTGTCCCAGAAATTGTTCTGATAATATTATTGTTTTGAGACCATTTTTAAGTGCTATATTTATTATTTTCATTAATTAGTGAAAGTTTGCCCTCTCAAAGATGAATAAACTTTAACTTTTTACAGAACACTTAACACTGGAGCTGGAAGACATTTTAAATATCCCAAATTAAACCAACAACCAAAAACAATAAATAAAACGGAAGTAAAAACAATGAATACATTGGATTACGATGTCTGTAAGTAAAATTACCCTTCAAAAATTTTACAGTTAGCTCATTTAACTTATATGATTAATTAATTGCTTAATTTGAGAGACTTAATTGATTTATTGCCTAGCCCTATCATACAATCACATATTAAATTTCTTATTTATGGTTTTCCTGTCTCTGTGGCTCCTTGGTAATTTGTAGAAACATTTTTAATACAAACAACCACTTTTATGTGAAATGTTCCCCCTTGTAGTGTTTTTCTCTGGCTGAAGTTGGATTTGAAAATAAACTGGATTTTATGATGTAAAAAAAACAAATGGCTCTCAGCATTGAATTTATTCACGCAGTGAGAAATCTTTCCTCCAACTTGGATAATTTTTGAGTCAACTAGCAAAGCTGAAGTCATTTTAAAGTCACATGTTTGTCTGTATGAAGACTGAATGTCAGCTTTTTAACTCCCCCCAAGTCATTCAGGTGGTTTTTACTGAAAAAAGTAAAGATAAAATGGGTAAAAAATAAGTTATTTAAGCAGCGTCTTGCTTTTATTGCCAGATTGCTACAGCAGCAGCAGAGAAAAGCTCTGCAGTTGAGTGTAAGTGGATGATGCCGTGTTCTAGACTGGAGCTGCATTGACTTGACATGTTAAGAATTATACCCCAGGGCAGTAGAAGAGCCTAATTTCTTCTGCACCGTCTAAATAGATGATAGCGTACTGACCTCCCCCTCCTCCTGAAGTGATACTGTAACACACTTTGATATCAAATCCATCCACTCTCTTGCTTTTTTTTATTTCAGAAGGGCAGCAAAGCTGATAGCAATAAATCTAAGAAGATATTTGTAGGTGGAATTCCCCATAACTGCGGAGAACCTGAACTCAGGGACTATTTCAATAGATTCGGAGTGGTAAGTATCACTGCTGCCCATTTACTGTTGGTTAAAATCACATTAATTAAAAAAGAACAAAATAAAAGCCCCATCAGATTTCCTCTGGTTTTGTTTTTCCTGTTGCATTTAAGTTTTTCAGACACGGATAACCTGAGTGAATAGAAATCACAGTTTTCAAATGATGATTTTGTGTATTAAAAGAAAAAAATGCCAGCCAAACCAACTTGCATCTATGTGAAAAATTGAGTGTCTGCAACTTCCTGCTCCAGCACCCCTGAATCAAATGAACGACTAAAGCTAAAGTAGAAAGTTTTCAGAAAACCCAGAGACTTGGAGTGTTTTCACACCTGATAGTCCAGTAGACTCGGTTCGGTTTGGAACCAAAGTTGCAACATTTGTTTGTCAGCTGGTGGGCTTCTCTTTCTCACTGCACTGTCAAACTGACCAAACCCTTTGAAAAACCTTTTTCCCTCCTCGCCTGTGGGGGCGCTGCATCAAGAACTACTGAAGAAGATGCTGAATGCAACTTCCTTTTTAAAAGACAATGAGCCATTCCTCCAGTTAGGGCTAGACTCACTTTTTTTTGGGTTGTATTTACCCAGAATGCCCTGCGATGTAGCCTACTTCCTGCTTTTGGAGAGGTCTCTGATCTACTTGGGATTCACATATGCATTCGAACTGCACCAGAGTTCAGACCAGAGTTTGATTTGATTTTTTTGGTTCGCATTAGAGTTCGATTAAAGCGGACTAAACAGGGCTGGTGTGAATGCACCTTTAATGTTAAAATGGGTTGAATAAGCACGACTTACAGGTTCTCAGCTCCTCCTCCACAGCGGATCGTATCGAACTTGAGAAATTGCCAATTTTCCTGTAACTTTAATTTATTTCTCCACCTTTATCAAAGTTGCAGAACAGCAGCAATCTTGAGCTTGAGCCACTGTACTAACTGTGGTGGAGGTGGGGGTAAGCAGCACATTTACAAGTGTGATTGACAGCACTAAGACCCTCCTCTTGGCTCTGATTGGTTAGTTTTGAGCAGGAGCGTTGTATTTCTGCAGATGGCAATAGGACCACAGGGAGGAGATGGAGGAACTTGATTTAATTTTTCACATATTATCTGTCTCATACTGTCAGGAGATTGTAACGGTTTTAATAATTAGTTAAAAAAAATAAATGTTTATAGAAGTTACCTATATTTTGCCAAACCTGCTGATTGCCATTGATGCTGGAGCAGCGAAGCATCCAGGTGTTGCAGGACGGGGTTGCAGACACCTGATTTATAATAACTGATGATCTTTTATGTGGTTTAGATGTGGTTCTGGGTTCTTTTGTGACCCGGATGAATTGCCACTTCACTCCTGGAGTAGTTTTTGTTGGCCGGCCAGATGTCCATGTCTTTATAATTTGTTGTTTATGGCTCTCACTGTTTCACTGGAGTCTTGGAGCCTACAGGGCAGCTGCACAGATCAGTTAATAAATACGCTCCAGTTCATTTTTCTATCACATAACACAGACTGGCTGCCTGTGGTCGGTGGCCGGCGCCCACATCAGCACGATGAGGCTAATTTGTGTTAAAGATGCAGATTTATGCGTTAATTGATAAGATCCCACAAAGTGTTTTGGAACCTTTTCCAGACTGATGGATGTCAATGGTTTTCTCATGCGTTATTAAATCTATATTTTGGATTTTTATTTGCTTAAAATAGCAGGAGAAGGTTCTATTTGAGGAGATTCTGGATGCTGTAGCTCTGCCTCTAAAGTTGAACTAATATTTGCCTTTAATTACAGTTAATTGATTTAACAAAGTGAATAGTTATTGTTTTACATAGTGACTGGTTGCTTTGGATACCATTTTTTCAATTTTAATTAAAATTATTTTGTAAAATCTACTAGGGTTATCTTTCTCTATCATTTTTGATTATTTTAATCTATGAAGCTACATTCACACAGCAGACCTTGATACTTTATTCTGATTTTTGATTCTTTTTTTGCTCGTTTGTTCATAATACTAATTAAATGCGACCAAAATAATATTTCAGTTTATGACCCCAAAAAGAATGCAGACGTCACACATTGTTTATGGAAGTAATAATTGATGGAGTCGTTTATGGATTGATTTTAAAGTTTATTCAGCAATGTGAGCCAACGGCATCGTCTCTAAATCATAACACAAATTAAGATTAATAAAAATAAAGCACAACTAATAGCAGAAGTGTTTTGTGGAACATTGACTGTAACTTCTGCGGAGAAGAAGATGTGATGCAAAAAAAAAAGTTGAACAGACTTTTTTCAAAACTTCATAATTATAATTTTCAGCCATTGTTTACATCCGGATTTGTTCCATTTGGCTTTTTATGGTGCAGAATTATGACACGTTTCACATCACTGACGTGAAAGGCGGATAAAAAATGCGAAATGAACGTTGAGCTGAGCGATGAGGCTTAAAAATAAAATATCCGAAATTTTTTATGGTAAATTTGATTTCTGATTTTAATCTTTTTTTCCCATCACTTTAAAAAATCTTAAACTTTTTTTTTTTTTCTCAATCTTTCTTTCTGTGAGTTGACCCTAATTCAGTCAAAATAATTAGAAGCTTGACAAACAAGATGGCTGACAACACTCAGTTTCAACTATGGAAACTCAAAGAGTGTATTAGTGAAAAAAAAAAATCCAGATTTTGCAAAAATAAAATTTTATTAATCAATAAAATTGATTTATCACCCAGCCATACTGCAGATGCTTTGGTATCGCATATGAAAGTGACTAATCAGATTTGGTTTGTGGAATGAAAAGATCAGAATTGAGTCGTTCAGACTGGTAAGTCTGATAAAGATCGCATTTGGGCAAAAAAAAAAGGAACAAAAATCAGATTTGGGTCGCATTTTCCTGCTGTGTGAACGTAGAATGAAACACTTTTTCATGGCATTGCATAAGAACGTTAACAGTGAGGGTTATTAAATTGAATATGAAAGGATCCTGTCCATTTTTCTAAATGGAGCCACTGTTTTCCTTTTGTCCCATTCAAGGTCACAGAGGTGGTAATGATCTATGATGCGGAGAAGCAGAGGCCCCGAGGTAAAAGCTGATCCCGTTTTTCTCCCCCCCTCTCTCCCGCTCTGTTCCTCACCATCTTAAATCCCATGACAAACTATTCTGGCCCAAAGTGAGAAATCACAACCCATTCATTTCCATTTAATTCACTTAAAACATGTTACCCTGGAGCAGGAGTTGTACGTTGGACGCACACTGAATAACAAAGGCACTTAAACCAGATTGAAATAAACCCAGAATGTTTCATTAATAAAAGAAGCTCAGTTTTCTAGAAGCCATTTAATAGAAAAATTACTAACTCGTCTCACCATCTCATATCCCTTCATGATTGAAGAAAACTCAACTCATTGTGTTTTTGTTGTTTTTTCCTCCATGTTTTTTGAAGTTACTGTAGCTATTGTAGGGTTTGCTTTGTAGTGTGTGGGTTGTGACCTTGGTGGAGAACATGAGTCTTTTCCTGTGATTTTCCTCAAGATTGATTTCTGAAAAGAAATCGGTGATCAAACGGAGCGAGGAAGCTATTTATTTTAGATTTCTTACATTGAAGGACAATAAAACCTAAAAACAGAGGCTTTAAAAATACCTCCAACAAGATGACTTATGACATTTGTTTGTTGACTTGAGGTTATTTGTAGTTGAAGGTTCTGCAGAGGCTCCTGATTCCTGATTTTGACATTTTAGTGTCCCGATTTAGGACACTAAAATGTTTAATGTACATGCGGTAGAACGCCATTTCGATTTATTTATGGATTTATTTTTTGCTTAAAGGGGACCTATTATGCAAAATTCACTTTTTGGACGTTTTTATACTTCCATTTCAATTCAAATTCAATAATACTTTATTGATCCTAAAGGGAAATTAAATATTTTTGTAACTCATCTTAATTCAAAATTCTTCAGAGTTAATGAATCTCAAATGTTCCTAAAATCTGCCCAAGATCTTAAAGAAAAACTTTGTACAATGTACCAATTCTGACCTGTTCAAGGAACTATAATAACTTTAACGGCTCTCCATATTTCTGCAAAGAATCTGTGATTATTTTGCAGGAATTTTGCAAATTTTAGTTACTTTTTTTTTTTTTTGTTAAATTTGCTTGAAAGTATTCCTTCCACTTAATGTGACATCATGGCAAATGTTTTGTGTATTTTAACAGGATTCAGTTAATGTTAACGCATTCTTGTCTAAGGTTTTATGTAATGTTTTGCTTTATAGGAACGAAAGCACCAGGACACAAACATTTATATTTAATAGTATATTATTAAATATATTATAACGTGTACAAAAGACTATACTAAGCCCTAAAAACACAACTAAAATAAATATTTGTAATTAAATAAGTGCATTATTTTTTCTGTGCTGTTATAAAGATATGTCTTTTTATGCAAAAAGAAAAATTAGAAAATCCCACAGGGGATGTATGAATGCAAATATGTGTCCACAGTGGCATTAATTACACATGTTGATGTATAGCTTCATAAAATACTATAATTTTCTCTCTCTTTTTTTTTTTTTGTTTCGTAATAGTAGATGTCTCTCCTATAAAATGCAACAAAAGAGATTCATCCAATTAATGAAGAAGTTAATGAAATGCATTCTGGGAGTTAAAAGGAACTGCTATCTGATAAGGAGACAGATTGTGGAAAAAATAAGTGCTCCAAAAACTACAGTACTTAATCACAGTGTGCAGCTGGCATATTGAGAACAGTTTGAGCATCTAAAGAGGGATTTGTCCTTCAGAGCGGCGGTTCGAAGCCCAAAATCCATATGGCGAATACAAGATCGTTACCACAGGAACAATAGCATTAAGCTAAACATTTTTTACCCATTGAAAAGTTTTTCTAACCTATTTCCCGACTGCAGAAAAAAACTGACTTTTACATCTGTCTGGTTAAGTCATAAATAAATGATGAGCCTTTGACATGTGTCGACACTTTTAGCATTCACGGTCTCCTTGGGAGTCGGACTCGTCCCGCCGGCTGTGCTGGCGTCTGGCTCGGCCCGCTGAGTTACAGCCACAGCTGTTTCATCTGCGCTCGTCCCACATCGCGGCGATGCGGCGGCCGCTGACCCACTGCTTCCATTATCGCTCCGCCTTTTATGTCACCACTTATCCGCTGTTGGGAAGAACCCAGAATAGTTTTTCATTGGGATTTAACATGATGTTCTGTATCAGTAACAATCATTTATTTAATCTTTAATAGTGTTAACAATTTCTGGTACTAAAACTACTTTATATATGTCTTAAATATTGGAATAAGTTTTCTTTACCTTGATTTAGAAGTAACTTGTACTTGTATTTTAAATGGCATAGTATGTTTTCCCGTTTGTAGAAAGTTAAGTATTTTTGTAAGTAAGCCCTTTCTATTTTTCTTTCTTCTGTCCCCTTTCTCCTTGTGAATGGTTTGAATGTGATTAACTTTGTTTTCATAAGATTTGTCTTTTCTCCTTTAGGTTACTGTGCATTGACAGGTAACACAGAGGTACAGGCCTTTTGGAAAGCACTTCATTTTTACTCTGAAATGGGGTCTACATAAGGTGCATCAGTTTTTAGACTGGGCTTAGACTGAGATAAGTGGTGAGAGAGAGAACCGACTTCCTGGGAGTTTTCAATCAGGTTATTCTGGTGGATGGGTGCATATGAAATATTTACTGCCTTATTCTAACAATATGTATTATTTATTGGTAGAAAACTGGCACATTTTCAATTGCACTGATCAAATTCTATGTTTAGTGTTATATCAAAAACTTGTAATCAGTGGTTGTTTTTGGCACACATTTATTAATAAATTAAACAAACAGTTTATAGACGTGTCAGCAAATTGGTGATAATATCTGCAAATCCATTGTAGAGAATATTCAGATCAGAATTTATTAAGTATATGAAAAGAATAAAAAAAAACTTTTTTGACTTATTTGATATTTGACTGATTCATTTAATCTGCAAAATTGCAGCTTAAATGCAATTTTGAACATAAATTTTTTTATTTTTTTTTAAATTTGCATTCCCTCGCTATATGTATTATAGTCAGACTTGCATCTTAATTACAAGAACTGCTACAATATAAGTTTTTTGTGCCTCTTGTTTCCATGTATTTTTAAATATCTCATTTGTAAGATATTAGATGTTTTACATTTTTTTCTTTTGGATTCAAGCGCACCACAAAACCTGTGTGCTAAATGCCAGAGGCAAAACGGGTCAAACATGAGCTTTCCATTTTCTCTAAAATGTAAACATGATGGAAAACTTTCTGAAAGAAAGCAAGCAAGCTTGAAAGAAAGAAAAATCCAAACTATTTGGACTATTGGAGTTATTTTCATGGAGTACTGTCGCCATCTGACAGGTTTGGTTGTCTGAAGGGTTAATAAGAGGCAGTTATCATGTGGAGTCCCATCTATACTGAAAGATATTACACAAATACGCAGTTAATAAATTGATTTTCTGCACCAAAGAGTTAAGAAGTGTATATAAGTGCAAGTTTAAATGGATATTTATCACTGAATTTTCCAAAAAGTCACTCCAGGTGTAATAAGTGTGACTGTGGGTCCGTATGTAACCTTTCTATGTTCATATATATATATATATATATATATAATATAAAAATGCAATAAATAACCTTAAATCATGCAAAACAATAGCTCCCAATGAGAAGTTGGCAGCAGTTAGCGTTAGAACATTAAACATGGCTAAAATGGGCAGCATTAATAATGATAGCAGTTAAAAATGTATACAAAATATAGCAAATTTACTCATGAAACACTGTACATTATTATTTTTTATCTAAAATACATGTTAAAGTATAATACTTGTAAAGAAAGCATAGTGCTGATTCTAATACATACCACAGTTTAAGAGTAACAGAAAAAGTGGCAGTTACTGGTTGCCACCACCAAGAGCAGCAGAAAAGAACTAAAACACCAATAAATGTTTCACTAAACAAAAGTAAATTCAGAGAATAAACAAATGTTGACAAACTTCACATTGATAATATTAAAATAAAACCCTGTTACATATATAACCAACATTTTAGAAACCATTTTCTGCCATTCCAGTTTGAGTGCAACCAAGATATTTCAAACTTCTTAACGGTGCCAGCGTGGTTGTAAATTTAGGTTGGGGACGGGTCATTGACAGATGTTATTAATAGCAGTAGAGCATAAGGCGGGGAACGCCTGGCGTTGCACTAGAGATCTCTGAAATCGTCTCGTAGGACGCTTAATTGGATCCAGGTTAGGTCCCCAAATGGAGATGTGCTCTCAACCCAGTTCTGCCAGAACCCAAAGATAATCAGATTGAAAAGTAGATCGCTGCAGCTTGTTAACACTCTGCAGAGAAGTTTTGAAGTAGTTCATTGAGAGGTTGGTGTTCCCAAAAAGTTTGACTTTGAACTCGATTCTTCTTGGTGCACTTTGTGTATTCCCCGTGAAACCCTTTGAGCGAAATAAATAAATGGATCAGCGAGGGGAAAACGCTATGACCTGTATCTTTGTGTTACCTTTGTAAGCAGTTTTGCGAATGTCCGTTTTTTTTAGGCTTATCCTGGCAGACTCAAAAGTAAAAAAATAAATACAGAATTTGGGAAAGCTCGGAGAAAGCTTTAGGCATTCTACAATTTGTGTTACTCCATGTTTTTGTGATGCATTAACAATGGCTGCTGCGAGTGTGTGCTCCACAGCAATATACCAGGGGACAGATCAAGGTGGGGTTTGGATGAAACGGCACCAACTAACAATATGTAACAACACTGCAATTTATTATTTAGGTGGAAAATTGACCTTACTGACTGACCTCATTTTGTAATAATCCCCACTCATCGTCATTCATGTTTAACATGTAAGCTGTTGTCCATTTCACCAAGTATTTCTAAAGAAAAAGGTTTCCTTCAATCCCCCCAGGCTTTAGTCTTGGATTTGTGTTGCTCTGCGAGTCTGCGACGTCATCCGAACCCCAGGAGCCTCTTGCTCATCCTTGACGGATCCTCAATCTGCTGAAGCCCAATACTGTTCTTCATCTTGTGTTGTCACAACCCCCTGCTACCTTGATTCACTCTTGGTCGTTGGCTAGGTTTTGGATTTATTACTTTCGAGGCCGAACAATCAGTGGACCAGGCTGTCAACATGCATTTTCACGACATCATGGGCAAAAAAGTGTGTAGTTGTAGTTTTATTTTACCCTTAAGATCGAACAGAGGCTTGGGCGATGCGCTCTGATGATGATCAGCAGAATTTTCATCAGCAGCTTAAATGCATCATTTAACATCCTAAAATAAGAAGAATATTGGCACCACTTAACAACTTATCTAGGCTTTTGTGTGGATTTAATTGTCGCCCAAGGCTTTGTTTAAACTGACCACTCCTTTAGAGTGTCTCAAGTAGATTTAACCAAAATTTCTTATATTTGTCATATTTTTCTGGCTTCCAGTGCTAAATTATTTCCAATTCAAGTAGTTTAAAATACCATTTATCACCTAAAGGATTGGTCTAGTCAGTTCTGTTTTCTTTTTTTCTTCATTCTTTCTTTTGTCTGTTTTCTAATGTTTTATTGGCAGGTCACTTACATGTCAACATGTTTTTATTTTTAATTAATTAATTTTTTTTCTTTTTGAAAAAGTTCAACTCGGTGACCTCAGTCGAATCTCCATACTGTGTCTGTAAGCTGTCGGAAAAAGCAAAAAGGAAAGTGTGAAACGCCAGGCAAAAAGCGGTATTTGCATATCACTTCTGGGTGTTTGTTTAGCTTGCTGGGTTCTCCAGATGGATGGAGTTTACTGCACTCGTTGCAAGGCGTTTCAGATGGAGGCAGGTAAGCTGCTCATACAGGCAGAAACAACACTTTGTTGGTGGTGTCGCATTCGAACACTCTTCATAACCTTTTTGGCACAGTGTGTGTCTGCTCAGTGTGTGTAGTAAACACCACCCAGCTGCTGCCTCAGCTGAGTAAAACTCACCCACAAAATTGGCAAGTTTTAATCAAAACATATCTGATATTTGCTCCAAACACGTCTGTTTCCTTGCAGGTCTTGAATCATTGGTGTTAATTTTGTTATATTTGGTCTTTTTCTCCCTTAATACAAACAGCAGTGGCTATTATGGAGCATTGATAAACTTTGGTTTTGCATGACATTATAGATGAGGAAGTGTTGTGAAAGTCAGTTTAATTTACTAGACATGGACAAAACCTTAAAGAAAGTTCAGTGTTTATTGCAGCAGCAAAATCTCACTCTGAATGTTTCAAAAGATCCACATTTAATTACATTACTTCAGCAGTAAAAGTCAACCCATGTTGAGAAGTAATTCAAATTGATAAAATCTCCAGACAGTTTTCAAGAGAAGACCTTAGAAGGCGGATCTTGTGTCTGAACCATTTCTGTGTTTGTCAATGTGTTCTGGTTGACCAAATTTCAGTTTGTTTGTTAGTAGAGATTTAGTCATATTCAATAAATTACAATATTAAATGTTCATTTATTTCAGTAAGTCGTATTTTATAGTAACTTGAGTCCTGTTTTGCAACATTTGGATGCATCACTGCTCAAACACACCTGAATCAAATTACAAAACTTTGCAAAACTTTCTGATGTGCTAAAGGAGTAATTCAGGTGTTTTAGAGCAGGGATGCATCTAAAAGTTGCAGAACAGAGGCAGACCCTTGATAAAGATTATTGCACACAAACTGATGTTTTCAAGCCTTTTTTAGTGTTAAATTATGACCATTTTCTGCTTGACGCAAATGAAAAATAAGATTTAGATATTGCATCAGAACAATAAAAATAAAGCATTTCCAGTTGAAGTCTGAGTAAAGATTCACAAATTACATATTTACGTTTGCGATGGTTAGATAGAAAAGCCCCGTATCTGTCATTACTCCCAAACAACCAACCGGTTTAGATGGCCATCTTTGGATGTTATCTGTGTAATGATTGATAATGATTGTTGGTGGTTAAGAAGACGCTTAACCACCAATCAATGGTTAAACACAAAGACAGGGATCATTATTATAAGGTTTTAAAAACTGTGATCTGTTTTGCCACCAGAGATTTGGTTAAAAACAATCTATTTAAATTTTTATTGTGAGGTTATGCTAATGCAATAAATTATTAATTTGTCCACATCTGTACCATTTTATATTCTGGCACCTATTCAAGTTGTATTTAAAAATGCTGTTGGAGCTGTTAACTAAAAACTAAAAGTTCATTTGCTTGGCTGAGATTATTTCTCAATGCAGAATAGCCGAATATTTAACAGATTCGATTATTAAAGCTTTCCCAGATAACTACTGTTTTAAATACAAACTGAAAATATAATTGGGAATTATTTAAAAATTGTCATAAACCAAATGTACGGTTCCCTTTAGCATTAGGGGACAAAATGGATTAAACATGTAAAAAAAAAAAAACTTATTATTGTAATAAACCCTTTTGAGGAACTGTTTAAAAATAATTAAATACAAACAGAAATTACGTAAATCCAGTTTATGCTACTGGTAGCAATCTTTTTCTCCCATTTTGTAAACATGCATTGTCTGACCTACAGAGTTTTAAAGCCTATTTTTATCATTTATAGTCCTCTACAACAGCTCATATTAAATGGAAATATATGTTACATTTGAATTAATAGAGTTTTATTGTGTGTGCATCCTTAAAAAGGCTTAAAATAAGACATCTAAAATCAAGGCCTTAAAATGTATTGAGATAATTGAAAATCAATAAGTTGGACTTAAATATGTTTAGACTATTTAATCTGATGGTATGTAGTTTTCTTTTTTCTTGCGGGACTTTACTGTTATGCATAAATTTGTCTGTTCACTGTGTTCTGTGACTAGAGGAGATTCCTGCTACTTGTAACTAGCTGCTAATATACTCTTGTTAGCTAGTTTGCTAGCAAGGGTAACAATAAGTAGCTTTTTTACATCCATTATGTGTAAGTGCAAATTTATCAGCAGTTAGTTGGACGTTGTTCGTCTTCACCATTGGCTCACTTCTATTGCCATTTCTTTAGTCCATTTCTGTTGTGATACAGGTTTTAAATTCTGGTCATAATGGTCTTAAAAAGTCTTGAATTTGAGTTGGTGAAACCTGGAGAAACCCTGATATAGATTGGACAGAGATTTTATAGGCTCAGGATTGTGACATCAATGAAAAGTTGAAAGGAATTTAATAAAGACGGTTGTTTTGTTCTTTAAATAACCTGACCTAATGGGTCACAGCTGCTTTTAATTTGAAAAACCTCCCCAGGAAGACGAATAAAAACCCAAGCAGAATTTTTGTTGCTAAGTAATGAGACATTAAGCTGCGATGATTATTACATTACAAAGATGAGTTGAAACCCGTTTAGTCGGTTAATGATTCAGCCCAACCTGTGCGCATACCTTTGGTGCCCGCTCGCCTCGATTTTGCCCTCGTTTCCTACAGGAATCGCGGCTCGACTTAATCCATTGTTCTTGACTTGACTTTACGCCGGGACTAGAGGGAGCCTGGGAGATATAAGTTACAAAATTAGAAACTGGAGCACATCAAACTGTGGAACAAATCCCAGTTCTGCTGTTGGGGACCACGCAGAAGTCATGGTATCCATCACTTGTAGCTGCGGCGCCCACGGGGAGAAAATGCTCAGGTAGCAGCCGGCGGCGGCGAGGGCCACTGCTGGAAACATGTGCATGTAATTAGGTCGACAGAGAAAGAAGACGGGAAGCTGGGGAAGGTGGTAACACCTTAAAGCGGGGAGGAATTTGCTATTCGTTTTCCTCCTGCAAGGTGACCCCAATAACTCAACCCTTCAGTCTATTTCTGGTTGGCTCCACTTGGTCTCAACCTGCTTCTTTGCTCTGGTTAGCTGCTGGCGTAGTTAGGACAACACATAACTGGAGCTAATTTTTCCAATTGGGATCAGTTACCATCTTTTTTGACACAGTATGAAGATTCTGTTTTATGTTGACAAAAAAAAACAACTGTTCATTTGTACAATCTGCATGTTTACTGTTTATCCTGTTAGAACCAAGACACAACTTTCTCTTTACATCCATTAACCCTCCAAAACTTACTACAAATAAATTTGATAAATTAGATCCTTTTTTAAGCCTTAGCTGAAGAAAGGTAAGTCATGACATTACATTAGAATGTATTTATCTTACATAGGGCAATTGATAACAAATAAATACATAAATCTATGTTTCTCGGGTACATTTTAAAATGTGGAGCCAAAATGATTTAAAAGTACATTGAATGACTTAATTGTGTAACAAGTACCTGAGACACATAGCCGTGCAGCTCTTGTGGCTACACTTTAAATTTAATCTAAGTAGCTCCCCCACATTAATCCAATAAACATAAAGTGAAAGATTTTAAACTGGCCCAAAACGTTAAGCTTAAGCACCAGAGGTAGGGCAGGTGACGGATTTATTTGACCCGTTTACAGGTGTTGCCAAATGTGCCCTTCTTGTCCTTCATCCAGGTGGAAGTAAAGAAGGCAGAACCTCGTGACAACAAAGCTCCTGGCCAGCTTGGTCCTGGCCAGTGGGCTCCCAGGGGGATTTTGACTGCAGCTAATGGTTGGACAGCACAGCCGGCCCCAGGCTGGCAACAGGCTTACGGCCCACAGGGTGAGTGGGAACGAGTCCCAGAGTGAAATGAGCAACAACCTGTGTAGATATGGAACATGTTCTGTGTAAATATTAACCCAGTTTATGTAGATTAGCACTTGTTCTTATTACCTTGAACTTTAAAGGGGACCTGTTAGGCAAAATTCACATTTTGCATGTTTTTGTACTTCCATTTGGGTCTCGGCTGCTTCTAAAAACAACCTAATAGCTTTAAAAAATGTACCTGTGTGCTTTTTGGATGTAAGTTAAAGTATTTTGGTCTTTGGAAAGTGAGCCATTTCAGAAACCTCTCGATAAGTCGCAATAAATGGGCACTGCGCCGTTACCTAGCAACATCAGCGGAGCTCTGCCTGTTACCTGGCAACCCAAGCAGAGTTCCAGCATGTTTGCTCAGCTGGTTTTGCCACTGTATTCGCTGTACAATGGCTGCTTGAAGAGACGACTGTTTACCATCCGTAAAGCATAATAGGTCACCTTTAAACATTAACCCAGTTTATGTAAATTAGTCCTTGATCTCGTTGGTTTAAACTGTAACATTTTACCTTTTCTGGGTCTGTTTTAAACTGCGGCTGTTTTCTCTTCCTGAAGGAGTGTGGGTGTCCGCTGCCGGCCAGCCTATAGGTGGGTACCGGCTCCTCCACTGACAGACCCTTCCTTGAGTTTTCTGCATGCTGGCCAGCTGTGAGATTACTGACAGATGTGACATGGCCGTGTGATCACGTGCTTATCTGGAAAAGCTCACGTGGCAGAAACGGGGCTGGAGCACTGTGCCCAGCGTGCTGATGACAGTTTAGCAGTGCATGTTATCACTGATTCATAATGGCTGAGGCTGCTGATAATTTACTACTTGAGCCAGATGGCGGGGTTGAATGGTTTCCGGCGTCACTCTGCTGTTGGTCCGGCTTGACTTCACATCACAGCCTGCAGGTCAACCTGCGGGAGTCGCTGGCGTGTCGACCTCCAGCGACTCCTGAAAGCTGAGAAAACTCAGCTTTCAGATGCTGCTGTACAACTTAAGTTATTAAAACATAAATAAAAGCTATTGTATAATAACCTTGAGTTACGATATTGTGATTAAAACTGAAAAATGGCCTACTCGGAGCAGGAATTGAGTCAGAACGAAGCAAAAATATATTTATTTTGCATTCAAGATTAAAAAAAGAAAAAAACTTTTTGTTTCTAAATGTTTTACTACTCTAGTGGAAGTTTTTGCTTCACCTGGACCAAATTCTGGGGAAAAAAATCTCTTAAGCACCATTTGCTATCAAAATATGAATTGATTACTTGAAAAAATTATCAAAAGATCAAAAGCCTAGAAGTATTTTTTAGCTGCAGATGCGTCTGTTGCTACAAATGATCAAGTGTATGCTAAAAGGAATGGTACGTTATTGCATTTTAGGTGACAAAATGTTTAATTTCTTTAAAAATAAAATAAAAATTTAATTTAACCCTTCTCTAGTTTTCACTATGACTGTTTTTCCTAATCTGAGTTATTTTCAAAGCATCTTTTCTTCCCTCTAAGGTAGGGAAACATAAGCTTCTATCATCCAGCTGAATTTCAGTGTGCAGCAACGTGTGGGGGAGGGACAGCTTAGTAGTAATCTCTCCATCATCCAGCCAATGAAAATTTCAGTCACTTTTTAATGAGAAATTGATTGAAACATGAAAAGTTAGTTTCAAAAATGATAACCGTTGTATACTATGATACTGGTAACCAGTCAATGTCTGCTAGAGTTACTGTTAAGACGATGATGAATAAAAACAAGTCAAATCGATGTGTTCTGTGATTTAAAAAAAGTTTCTCCGTTGAGTAATTGCAATAGTTGATGGATGCTTTCTTTGTTTGAGCAGGTGGGTATGTACCTTCGCTTTCAGCGAGCCGGGGAACCCCCACGCAACCTCCGTCACCCTTTAGCGCATTCCTGGTCACCACGCCGGCCGGCAGCTTCGCAGCACCTCAGGGCTACCCTCAGCAGGGCTACAGCACAGCACCTCAGTTCGGTCAGTCCTTCATTCACAAAGATTACTTACTCTGATGGCAAGAGCATCATTTCAAAGGGATTGTGTGCAGGAACTTTGTATAAACTGATGTGGTTGAAGTCGTTGTTCTGATGGACTGGATGTGTCAGTTGTAGCATTTAATATAGTGAGCACATAATAAAGTTATCTGAGCTACTAAGTCGCTAACCAAGTCTAACCTTAAAGCTGCAGTTTGTAACTTTTATAAAAATATGTTTTTATGTATTTGTTGAAACTGATGGTTTAAGACAATCTGAAAAAATCAAGCTCCTCTGTCTTCTCCCACAATTAACTAGAAACAACCAGTCAGGAGGAGGGTCTTAGCGCTGTCAATCACCCTCCGTGTGGTGCTGCTCATCTCTCCTTTTTGCTGTGCTACGCTGCGGCTAACATAGCCTGTTGTGAATGCTCAGGCTACTTAGCATGGCCACTGATGACTGTGGATAAACAGTATTTCTGTGACTTTAAGTTGTTTGTCCACCATTAACACGTAGAGCAGCGAGTACACGAGGTTGACTTACAGCGTTAAGACCCTCCTCCTGGCTCTGACTGGTTGATTTTGGTCGGTAGCGTATTAATTCAGAAGGCGATAGAAGCTCAGGAAGGAGGTGGAGGAGATCGATCTTTTTACAGATTAAACTGTTACAACATGGTGACAGTTTTAACAAATATACAAAAAACTTTTTTTTTTTTTTTTACATATTTGTTAAAACAGTTTTTATGTCCTGACTTCATATAATCTGAGTCAAAACTCCTTCACAATGTGAGAGACTGATAAAGTCACACAGAAATTCACTACTTAGCATTTTTCTGCTAAATGTTGCTCTACAAACTATTGACTTATGAGATGTATTTAGTTTTTCCTCAATAAAACTTTCCCACTTTGGTTTCGACTTTAATGTTGCTTTTTGTGTTTTTGTAGATTAAAAGTTGTATTTGAATAATTTTGCACCAGAACGTTTATTACTTGTTAAGCCATGCAACTGAAAGAGGGTGTGCTGTAAGCTGCTGTAAGGGAGTAACCTTCGTCTTATCAGAGGACAGCATGACTTGCAGACTCAGAAATGAATTAAATGCAGCTGGAAAAACCATAAAGGATTATTGACTCGTACAGGGTTTGTACCGGTACTGGAAATCCTTGAAAAGGTTTGAATTTCAATGTTTTCAAGGTTTGGAAAGTGCTTGATATTCAAACAATCAATTTTGTAATAAAGTGCAATTATCTAACGTTTGACTAAAAACCTAAATTTGGAAAATTATTTTTTACAGTTGAAACCAGATACTTTCATACACCTAATAAAAAGACATTTTTTTTTCACAATTTGAAGTTAAATCAGACCAAACTTTTCTTGTTTTACATCAATAATAATCCCAAAAATTATTTCTACTTTCTAAATGCCAGAAAACTTTTTTTTTTTTTTTTTAGATATTTCTTTCTAATTTCTTTTTTATATTGTGTTTAAGCATTTAATCTGAGCAGGAACATCATTTACCCCAATACTATTTATTTGGATTGTTTGTATTATTTTTAATAGTGTCTTTTTTATTTTTGTAGATGAAATAAATGTTGGCTTATATTTGTCACTTTAACGGTATTTAAATTGAAGAGTGTCTAATTCTCAGTCCAGTCAGGTGGACAGGGTGTGAGACATTACATTTATATTTTACTTTACCTTTTCCATTTAACAGTAATAAATTCTATGTAATAGTGAATTGAAAGAGTTTTTTTTAGTAAGTTTTATTGTTTTTGTCTCTAACATCGGTGCTAGAAAAGTTTTGAAAACTTACCTGAGAGTTGGGAAAAGTTTACGGACCCAGCTCATGTTGGCACGTGTTTTTGATAGTATTTATGTTAATATTTTGTAAATGATGTTCAACAAATCTTTAAAATAACTTCAACAAACCAGAGAATTAATTATTTAAAACGTATTAATGTGTGAATTCTCTTAAGATGTATCCTGAAGCCTTTTCTTTTCAAACAGCGAGGACAATTTTGAGAAGATTTTACTTCAGAAGATAAAACTTCAGAATAAGATCGTTTATTATTTGTTTCCTTCCAGGTTTATATAACTGGAGATGTTTGTTTTCATGAGCATTTAAGGTAGAGAAACAAACGGATCTCTGGAGACGGCTCACTGCGGTTATCTGATCGTCTCCAACAGGTTACAGTTTCGGCACACCCCAGGCAGACCAGTACGCTCCGCAGGTTCCTCCTCCTCCCACCACACCAGGAACGGCAACGCTGGGCTTTGCCCCCGCAACCACGCCAACTCAGGACTTGAGCAAGGCTCCCACAGGGCAGCCTGATTTTCCTTACAGCCAGTATGGTAAGAAAAGCCTTAAGGAAGGAAGGAAGTGTCCTGCACGTTTTCTGTCTCTTTTTGATTTATTGTTGTTTTAATCGTTCCTTTGAATCCTGCACATCTTCCCAAATACACTCCAACCTGGTGCAACATCTGAGTTCATTACAGCAGCAGGAGCTTGCTCTTTGGTCCCATTTAGCTTGGACATCCATACATGCTTACTGCGTACATGAACACCTCTGGCTCTGCTGTGAAGACGCTGCTGACGTTTTGCTGTTTCCAGGAATCCTCGGCAATCATTTCTATCCAGTTCTCCCAGCTGGGCTGTGCTTTGGTTTTTAAAGATTGGTAGGTCTTAGTTGGGTTTGAATTAGATCATCCTGCCTTGCAATGTGTTTTGTTTTTTTGTTTTTTTAAAGGGCTTCTTCATGCTCTGTGTGCTGGATATGTGATTTGATCCCAATATTACCACTTTTTATATTAACTCTTCCTCTCTTACTCTTGGCATGGTTGTTTTAGAGGAGCACTTGCATGACCATAACACTTTTTAAAAAAAGAAATTTCTGATTAATTTTGCTTTCTTAGCAAAGTTTAAGGCTGGACCTTTTATTCTATTAGTCGATTATTTTGATGATTTAATTGGATAAAAAAATTGGCAGCTTTTAGAGATTTTTTATTTAGCCATTTATGCCTTTTTATACAATATTGGAAATGTATTAAAATGGAAATAACTATTCAATTCTATTAATTGAGAAAATAAACATTGCCTAAAATGCAGTAAATTAGCGACAGCATTAACATACACTCAATTTTTTTCTGTTTTATTTTTTATTTATTGCAGAATTTGAACCAGGTAAAGCTAAATCTATTCCATTTGAGGAGTTCTGGGTAGAAAATAGTTGCAGACAAAAGTTTTTTTAAGTCTTGTTTGCAAAATGTATATATTATTTTCAAAAAGCTTTGGCTTAACTACGGCCTCCTTTTGAGTCTGTATGCTACAGTTAACAATTGATTACTAAATTAACTTGACAGTTGTTTAAATAATGAATTAATCACAACCCTATTCATTAATTCAGACCAAAAGTTGTATATTTTCAGTTGCACCGATCAGGTTTTTCTTGACTAATACCGATTTTGGATTTTTCCAGATTCCAGTTTGTTTTCTTTAATCGCTGTAACACATAAAATAAAACAAATATTGAGCAGATTTCTGAATTAGAGCTGAAACCTGCGGCTCTTTCCACAATGGCTCTTACTAAGAGCCTTTACTAATTAATCGACACTAATTAGCCAATGCTAATTTTTAGCAACTGCTAAAAATAAAAAAGAACCAAATGTAAACAAAACAAAATGTAAGCTTAAGCACAACCCACATCTGGAGACCTTAGTCTTCGACGCGGCTGTCACAGGTTCAATTCCCGGCCTGGCAAACTTTTTATCGCATGTCTTCCCCCTCTCTCATTGCCCACTTTCCTGTCAATTAACTATCAAATAAAGGCCACTACAGCCAATAAAACCTTTAAATAAAATCTTACACAGAGCCTCAAAGTACATATTTTTGATGCATTTATAGACTGAAAACTGTGGGAAATTTTAGTTTTGATGCTTCTAATGGCCAATTAGTGCATCTCTAAAATCAAAACTTTTGCTAGATGTGTAGAGTTTCACAAGTTTATCTGAAAGTTACATTAATCCTTACTAAAGTAGTAAACTGGTTACATTACAATAAGCATTTATGCAGATATGTAGGAAATTAAAATTCCTACTTCTTGATTTTATTTATTTAAAGACTGCAGTAGCTGTAATCACCTGAAAATCTAACATTTACACAGCTTTAAAATAAACAGAAACGCAGAATAACAACCTGGCTTCTATAGCGACATGAAGGCGATCGGATAAAAGACGTTCATGTAGAAGATGCTTCAGTTTTCTGTCTGCTGGTATTTTCACTCTGACTTGGCTTTCAGCTGCCTGAATCTGCTGAGTTCACGTTTGAAGCAGTCATGTGACCGCTGTCAGTCATGGCAGGTGTCCATCTTGTTCAGTGTTTCCTGCTTGTGCTGGGCGTCCCATTCACCTTTTTTGCTTTAAATGTTTGCCGGTAGAAACTACTAGACCTTTTGTGTGATGTGGTGCTGTTGATGTTAAATCCTTAAGCGTTTGTAGAAAAGGGTAGCTAGCACTGGAGTTAACCATCCAGAAACCACTTATTTATTTGTAAGGGTTTTGGGGAAGTGATGAAGGTTTAGTCAGGATTAAGCCAGTGGGGATGCATGTTAAGTATATTCAGCAACAAAATCTCTATATAGAGTTTTAAACTCCCTTGAATAATTTCTTCACTGTGATTTTAGCGTTTTTAGACACATTTACTCACTAAATATTCATGTTAACCGTTTATGAAAGAACAGTTTCGTCCTAAATTTAGCGACAGACCAGATACTTTTCCTTGTTTTTGGTCAAGTTGATATTGATACTCACCCATTACCACAACTAACCTTTTTTTAAAATTAATAGGACAGCAAGAATATTTTTTGGTAATTGGTGATTAAAATAAAATCTAAATTAATCTCTACAGCGATCACAAATAGTCAATTTAGACTAATTTTTGGATATTTTTCTCACAATGTTAATAAATTAGAATATAATTGATAAATTTAGACATTTAAAAATGTAAAGTTGAAGTCAAAGGGCCTTACTCAGTGATATTTTTTCAAATAAATATTTCATTTTGATTTTTGTAAGAGCTACTTCTCAGTGCAGAAAGCTGTTTAATGCTTAATGGAGGAACGTTGTGATGACTTCCTGGAGGCGGAGAAAGAGTAGGAGCTTCTTAAAGAGACGGAGGCCCAATTTCAAGACATTAAATTGCAAAGTCAAATTCTTACTTGTTTGATGGATGTACAGCTTTTTTATAACAGCTTTTAGATGGCACTATGTGCGTCGCCCCTTTAACACAAAGAAATAAATATTCCCAATAACCTGTAAGTCAATTTGATTCAAGGGTTTGAATCTCACACAAACCCTTGAATGGGTTTTCGTTCACAATCTTCTCAAGCCTGCAGTTCCCTCTGAGTGTTGACATTTTGCCACATTTTTTCCTTCCACTCAACTTTCAATTAACATGTTTTCAAGCATTCTGTAAATTTGCACCTTAACTTCTTTGTGGAGAGCGTCAAGGACTGTCAGTCACAGTAACAGCCCATGATTGTTTTGGCAATAATAATCACATTTTCTGAGAAACTGAATTTTAGATTTTCATTTGCTTTGAGCCATAATCCAAAAGAAATTTTAAATAAAAACGTGAAATTCGTCACTCTGCATGTAAAGTCAATGTAATATTTCATTTTAAATTAAATTACTGAGATAAATACATTTTTAATTTAGGTTCAAATATACTGAAATGTAGGTAATTTGTTAACTCTAATTTTAGCTACAAACATTAATTCTTAAAGATGTTTAGATTAATTTGTAGAAGTAATCGCAGAAAGATTTCTGTCATTTCAAACCAACTGAACAATCGTGTTTATGAAGAAAGTTGCTTTATCAAGAACACATTTTACAGTGAACAGTTTTTTAATCCAAATTACAACCTGGTTTAGTATAATTTATGTTTTCTGTTTGTGTGGAAGACTAAAAAGCTGCACAAATGAGACAAAAAGAAGCTCAAATTCTTAATTGTTGAATGTACGTTAGGCTGCCCCCAAGTGGTAGAAATACGTCATGACATGTAGACGAGCATTGGCATTGTAAACTGCAGTTTTTTCAAATGGCTAAAGCAGATAAATTTGAAATGAAAACACACAAAGATGATTTCCCACTGGCTGATCACAACAAAACTTTAAACATTTATCTTTAATGTAAGATATTTTTTTAGAAAGTGACCCCAAGCACTTACTTTTGGCATGATTTTCAGTCCTTCCTAACCAGCGGACCATGCAGAAAGGTAGAGCAGAGTAAAACACGGAGCCAGTGAGTGAGCATAGATGTACACAGTTAGTGAGGGAACTATAATAAGGTAGTCAGCCAGCACAATCTGGGTTCAGTCAACCTGGTCTCCTCATCTCCCTGATAGGCCTGGGTAACTACCCTCAGGACCCCTCTGCCTACGGACCAACGCGTCCTTCTCACAGTTATGGTCAGGATGAGCAGGGAGGATATAGTGCAGGTAGGTGCCAGCATCGCCTTCTCCAACAAAAAGAAGCATTTATTTTCTTCACTATTCAGTTCTTACAGAGCTGCAGCTTGATTGTTTGGCCCTGTGTGTGTTAGATTTTGCATGTACATTTTTTGCATGTACATACAAATTACCACGTGCCTTCTTGTATAGTTAAACCCGGCTATCGTTTACATGACAGCTGACCGGATTTGAAAGACATTTACATCAAATTGGCTTGTTTAGCTCAAAGCAGTGGCTGTGGTTTGACTATACTAAGACCAACATGTCCTCCTTTTTTTGTTGTTGACTGTCTGTATTGCTTTGCTGATTTCTAAAAGGATGATCTAATTGTCAGAGATTTTGTTCATGGTTCAGTTGTCTCTATGCATCAGCAGTCCATTCACCCATCATTTTTCCCCCCATCTACTGTCTCTAATTGTAGCTAAAGGGGTGAGAAAGGAAAGAAGATTGAAAGGAGACCAGCATACCAGTAAATCTGAGTTTCTCACAGATTCTTCTCTCTCTGATGGTCCTGTTGGGATCATTCTTCCAAAAAAAAAAAAAAAAAAAGTCTTGTATTCTTCTATTTGTGCGTTTCTTCCTCTCTTTTTCTCTCCCTAATCTTTCCACTCCAGTTGTTTAGATCTTTTTTAGAAATGTTTTGATAGCGTCACTCTTGTTTTGAACTGGATGCTGCCAGGACAGGATAATATCTAAACTGAAAATCTGGCCACCAATTTGGGAACCAAAGTTGACATTCAGGCTTTGGTCTGAATCATCTCCTCAGGGAGTTTACTTTCTTAGTAGTTCCTGTGTTTCCCTTGTGTTTTTGCAGGGAAATGGTGCCATCCAGTGTCTAAATTAATTAGAAAGTGTATTATGCATACTATACAAGACACTCCACACATTTTACATCAAACCAGCAAAAAAACCCAAAAACTTATTGCTCTAATTTAGGGGAACTTTCTACATCAAATAGCTCATTAAAATATTACAATATTTGGGGAAAAAATCCACCTTTTTTAGTTTTTAGGTTATTTTAAAATAAATATATTAACGACTCTACATCACACGTCAAACTCAAAACCATTTATGTGACCCTTGAGACGCTTTCAATTAAAAAAATTAAAGCAGTTTTATGTGTATATTGTCAAATTAAATCAATGTGAAAAGATGTTCAATATTTAATTTCAAGAATTACTGATAGAATGCAGAAAAATATATTTATTAATATTTTATCAGTTTACTAATGTGTCGTTTTACCAATACATTTTGCAAAATGAAAATGAGTTAGACACCCTTCCTCTACATAAATAGAAACCGTTTTGGGGGTAAAATGAATATTTAACCAGGCAACAAAGATGGAATAATTTGTTTTAAAAAATAATCACCATGCTGGTTATACCTCCAGTGCTGTTAAAAGGTTTTTCCCTCTGACAGAAATCTTCTCTTTTTTTCCTTTTTCCATGTTTTAAAATGTTTCAGACATTTTGGATATGATACAACCTGAATAAATACAAAATGCTGTTTTTAGATGATGATTTAAAAGCTATCCAGAACAATATGGTACCCAGTGAAAAAGTAATTGACCACTAAACCTGGCAACCTCAGTCAAGCCAAACCTCGTAACTTAACAACCGAAGCAGAGCTCCAGCACATTTGGTCAGCTGGTTTTACCGCTGTATGCTCTGAACAATGTTGCTAGAAAAGACGAGTGTTTTGTTGTTGACTTGCTGCATTCTTGTTGTTTGTGCAGGAGGCTCCACTTCTGCTTTTCAAAGATGTACGGTTGTGCAATTGTGCACCTGTTTGCAGCCGTTTTACACTAAATGAGTGTTGGGGGCGTGGCTAGCAGCAGCTTATTTGGATTTAGAGTGACAAGATGCCTTAAAACAGCAGAAAGGAGCTCAAAATACTCAACCGGGTAAAATCTTATCTGAGAATTAACCTGATTTGTGTTGTCAATAGATGTAACCTAACCTGTTCAAGGAAACAAAATAAATCATCTCTAAACACAAGTGGTTTTCTTGAATTTCTTCAGATCAGGGCATGCTATTGTTTGGATAATTAAACCTGCCTGATGACATGAAGTAGGTTAAAAGATCTCAGTGTTTTTGATTTTTTAGATCTGGTAGTCATCAGAGCTGGGTGTGTTGCTTACAAAACAGAAAATAAAATTTAGTTATTCAGTAGATTCATCATTTTATAAGAGTTTCTTGTTCTCATATGGCCAAGTTGGTTTGGAGAGCTTTTTTGAAATGGTCAATTGAAAACTGCTTTTTGTATTTCCTCATGTTCCTTAAAATGTCTTTCATTAGAAACATTTGTGACAAAACGGTAAAAACAGCAGCAATTAGGTTTTATTTACCAAAAATATGTATCCTAATGGTCCTTACAAGGCTCTAAAATTACAACCTTAAATTTATAACTGCATGATGTTTTGCATGTTGTGATGTACTGATCAGAAAAGCTTGATCTGCAGTGGTAGTGTATGGAAAATACTAGATACACCTTTTAGCACCATTTATCAGTTTGCTTGCTTCTCAGACTTTACAAACATCTGCATGTTGAATTGACATAATGATCAGAAAATAAAGATTAAGCCTCACTTCAGAGGCGACAAAACGCATGGCAGCTCAACTTTTGTGGAGTTTGTGTCCAAGCCCTTTACCCTCTTGTTGCTGTGCACTGTTAATCAGCTGGCTGAAAGACAGTTTCTACACTTCCCCTCTATGACAAGAAACAAAATTGGTTTGGAAATATTTCTGGTCATAAAACAGTCAGTTTTACAGCTACCTATTGTAGTCCATTAAGCAGCTCAACGCAGGCGGGCAACCAGAGCAGATAGCCTAACTAATCAATCAGTTAATAACTTAATCGCTTAATGTACTGCTAGGTAAAGGTGTAGTGTCCTTGAATGTGACTTAATCTGGAGATTTATGAACCAACTAATTTTTCCAAACACCAAAAAACATTAACTTATTACCAATAAACAACTTTTTTTAAGCGCTTCACTGCAAAAACACAAAATCTTACCAAGTAATTTTGGTCTAGTTTCTAGAGAAAATATCTCAGTACAATTCAAACTAATTGTACTTGCTCCCATTTTCAACAAATATTGATGAAAAAGTACTTTCTATTGGCAAATAAGTTAAAAAATGGGAAAAATGTCACAAGTGAAATAATCTGCCAATGAAAGAAGTATGTTTTCATCAATATTAAGGAAATATGTACTTAAAACAAGCCTCTATGTCTTGCTGAAAAGTTACTTGTAGGTTAGTTTTGCCTTGTTTCAAATGTACTAAGATACTCACACTAGAAATTAGACTAAAAATACTTGGTAAGAGTTTGTGTTTTTGCAGTGTTGAGCTGCGTTCAGACCCGACACGCTTTGCGTTCAAGAATGCCTCAAGTTGGAACCGTGTGCAGTTTGAAGTCAGGCGCTTGACATTATTTGCTCTGGTCGCGCGTCAAATGACAGGTGATATTGGGAGGAGCTTGTTGACTTTTTTTTACCCTCTACCGGTTACTTTGAACAATGACGGATGAAATATTGAGAGAGCGCCTTGGCCTTTATTTACTGGAAGCAGGAGAATGTTGTCATCGGGCTCCTCTGCGCCGTGTTTGAATTCACCAAATAATTCAGGTGTTGTGAGATGGAATTTCACAACCTAGCTGGGCGCTGACGAATGTCACTGTCAGCGATGTGTTCGTCTCACCCAAGCCAGTTTGACGACTGGCTCTAACTAGCATCGGTGTCTGTATCTCCTAGCAGAGCGCCAACAGCAGGCCATTACGTCACGTAGTGGAGTCTCTCTGATTGGTTGACGCGCCGTGTCCGGGGTCAAAGTTCCAGCATCTGTCACATTGGACGCATGTTGAATGCTCGAAACGCTTCAAACGCGCAGCACAAAGTACTAAAGTAGCCCACTTTGGTTTGTTTTGGAGCAAGATGGGGGGATGGTGACCTCTGGATGACCTAAAAAAATAATTTTTAATATCTCAGAAACCAAAGCAGCACAAATGAACATTTTAATAGCACAAACGGAGCACTAACCAGTCTGTTGGCTGTAGTTTTTGTGGGTGGGATATCTGCTTCACTCAAGACTTTTCAACACGCCCAAGACGCCTCTGATGCCCAAATTGGTCTGCTTGGTCTGAATGCAGCTTAAGAAGCAGTTATTACCCAAAAAAAGTACTAAAAAGTGCAAAATATGAATTTTTCCTTTTAAAGCAAGGTGTGGTGTAGCTATAAAATATTTTCTTCCAACAAAATTCAAATTCAAAATACTTTAAAAAAGGGAATTGCATAGCTGTCAGAGGGGCAATGGTGGATTTTTCCTTTAATTTTTTGTTTTGTTTTGTTTTACGTAGCAGTTTTAGAGGAGTTTGCTAACCCTCCTCCAGGTTCTCATTATTATCTTTCCGTTTTCTGTTTTTAGGGTACGGTCAGGACCTGACAGCCTTCGGCCACAGCTTTGCAGACCCCAGCCAGCCGGCCGCCTCATACGGCGCCCCTACAGCACAGCCGGCTGCCGCTCCCCAGCCCGCCGCCAGCGCGTTCGGCAGGGGACAGAACCACAACGTACAGGGCTTCCACCCCTATCGACGCTGACCGCCTCCCCATGGCGGTGTGGCATGGTGTAAAGTTCAGAAACCACAAAAAAAAAAAAAAAAAAAAAAGTCAGGGAAATAAGTGTTCTTGCTCAACGCAATACTGGATTGTTTGTTAGGAATGTTGAAATAACACAGTTTGAAATAGAAATCTTTTATGAAAACAGGGATTCCAGAATTTTAAAGGGTTTAAAAAATATTTTTCTTTTCTTTTCTTGCATAATTTAAGAAATATTGAGCAGAAAGAAACTTTTATCCCCCCACCTTCCTCTACACCCATGTTTTATAGTAGAACTAAACTACTTCGCAATAATTTTGATTGTCTGGTGAAACACTAGCACAGAGACTTATATGTAAAGAGACTTGCATTTAAATATGTATATTTATGGTGGACGCAAATGGAAAAAAAACAGGGTTTAAATTTTTCTCAGCTTTAAATTCTAGGGAAAAAATGTTTTTATTTTTCATTTGGTGAATTTTTGTTTACTTTCTGAGCCTTTAAAGTTTGTTTAAAATGGAGATTATGAATATATATAATATATATAAATATATATATATTATACACAAACTGTGCAATTTTTTTAAAAAAAGAGAATTTTGTACTATAAATGTACACTTTGCTTGTTTTTTATTTAAAGATGTAGACTTCCCTCAGGTGGCTGTTTTGGGTGCATTTTTTGCACTTATGCAAAAAGAAAAAAAAGGACAAATTATTACAAAAATAAATGTTTTAAGATTAAAATAAATGTTTGGTTTGATTCTGTGGAAAAAAATTATTGAATGTGTTTGTTGAAGACTATTTGTTATTGTGAACAACTGCTGATTTAACTGTAGTTTCTGCTTATGAAATTTAATTTTTAGATAGAAATAGTTAATACTCATTTTCTTATGGGTGGAATATGAAACTGGGCTCCTTGGTACGAGCATATAACCGTTCTGTCTATCTCGGATCCAGTAGGTTGATGTCATGACACACACTGAGGTTCACTGTATTTATTCACTACTAGCATAAGCTAAAGCTAATGTTAGCCACAAAGTAAAGTAAAACTCACCTTCATATCTGTGAATGTATAACGAGGAGTACATATTAAAACCTTTCTCCAGCTGACTTGTTGGGGCTTTGGATCGATGTACATTATTAATTGTTGCCTTGGCCAAACCTTGCAAGCGCCGAGTGTAAAATGACGTTTTCAATAGACCTGAAACGATCGAGCCGCTTTTCCCCGAAAGTGGAAGCTGACGTGCAAAGAGCCCATTAAATGTCTGGAGAAACAACTTGTTGACTAAACAAAATAAATTAAAAAAATAAATGTTGACAAACTTAACATCTATAACATTAAATTAAAACCCTATATATAAAAACATATATTTAGAGAAAAGTCTTAATATTCTGACTTTATTCTCAAACAACTATTCTTGTAATATAATTATTCTCTTAATGTAAAAACAACTAAGTCAATGAATTATTGGATAGATGGATAACTGTGGTCTATTTAAAAATATGGAATATGAACAACATGACAATAACCATACTTTTTTTTAAACTTGCAAACATTAACAAATAACGTAAAGAGGGGTCTTTTATATGTGGGAAAACAAAATATGTTGACATTCACAGAAACCAGTGTCATGTGTGTGTGGTAGTTTATTTATCCCATCATGTAACTTGTTACCTTCAGTTCTTAGAAAAATGCTGTATATCAAATATGACTTAAAAGAAATTGTACTTCCTAATTTAATGTCTTAAAATTGGAACTTTGTCTCTTTAAAAACTCCTGCTCTTTCTAAACTCTGCCTTAAAGAAGTCATATCAACATATTTTAACTCTTTAACAATGTGGGTTTTTTTTACCAGTGTTGCACTGAGAAGTAGTTTCTGTAATGAGCTCAGAAGATGCACGGTTCCACCAGGTGTTTGCTAATTGCTGCTGACTAGTCTGAAGGAGCTCAATGGGCGAGCCTGAAGGCGGAAGCTTGGAAACTGCAGTGCCTGAAGGTGATGCTGGGTTCACTCAGGCGTTTTGTGCAGCTGAGTGGTTCCCATGGGAGATTAAATTACTTTTCATGAAAAGAATCAAGGCAACGTATGTTTTTGATGAGGCAACATTATAACATGATCTGAAGCTCCAAAAGCAAATTTTACACAATTAAACTTGCAATGCATCAATTCATTAATGTACTTTAATTTGCATTAGTAAAATAATTTTTCCTCAGTGGTTAGGGCACCAAAATGGCTCCAGCCCAGGGGCCCACATTCTTGTGAATCCAGCCCTGGCCTCTACTCTTCTATTGGCCTCCACAGGTGTGTGTTGGCTGGGTATTTATATCGGGAATTATTCAAATTAATTACAAATTACCAAAAACTACAACAGCAGTCATAGTTAGCTTTCTTTTTTTAATTAAAAAGAAAGGTTTCTTGTGTGATTGTTTTTAAACTTAGACTAATAAATCATCAATTCAAGTTGTATTTAACATAATCTTTTTCAAAAATGTTTTAAATCATATGTTATTGCTGTATTTCCGTACCATATCCGGGGTAAAGGTTTCAGCCTGATTTCCACTCGCCGTCTCTTTCCGCGTTGCTCACATATTAGCACCGAGCGGCTAGCTGCTCCCCGGGAAAGTTGCCCGTTTCATCGGTGTATTCGGTTCCGACTCCCCACTTGGACCGCAACACTCAAACCGAGAGGAGGAGACGAACTTTCCAGGTCTGTGGGCAGAAAGTGTGAACGACATTAACTCCGTTTGGATCCGCCTGGACCCTGTTTACTGTGCGTGTTGTGCTAGCTAGCTTAAAACTCAACGGCTGATGATACACTTGACTGGGTCGAAACCGAGATTTCAAGAATCCGCAGCGAGTTTATAAGAGCGTTTGTCATGTTTTAGTGACGGGACACCTTGAACCAGATGTTTCCTGTCCCTCAGTGAGTCACTTCAGCTGAGTTTATGTTCCTGCTCAGATTGTTTTAATGACAGAATGGATCAGCTTCAAGATAAACTGTTAACTCTATTCTGTACAAACTACAGGTTTACATCAACAAACCGATCTAAATTATTCATATTCACTGGAGAGTGTGTAGTCAGTTTGTAACCTTTAGCATCTGAAAAAACATTTTTGTATTCAGTCCTGCTTATGAAAACCTAGAGCTGCAAATGTAAAATGACCTGTTGAATAGAGAAAATGTATAGTTTTTGTTGAGAAATGGTAGATATTGAAAGTTATTTTTGTTTATTAATTAAAGAAAAACATACAACTTATGCAAAAAGAAGATGCATACATTTCCTTCTATGGGAAATTATGTAAACAAAATGACAAGAAAAAAGATTATAAAATGTATTATTGTTACTTTTAGTGTCATTCATTGGAATTTCAATCAATGTACATTTTTAAAATTATATCAATCTTCAAAAATGGGTTCTTAATTATTTTTAGCCAGTTATTAAGAACCACTTTAGGCTCTGGAGTTCCTGCTATACAAAATGAATTGGAGTAATACTAAAAGGTTTATGCATGTCATCAACTCAATTCAGTAAGTGCAACATATTATTTATAGATTAATTACACACAGACTGATGTTTTCAACTCTTTATTTCTATTAATTATGATTTATCTGCTTGCATATAATGGAAAAGAAGCATTTAAGAATATTACATCAGACCAATTTTTTTTTAATTATTATTATACTGAAATGAGGTATTATTAATGAATGGATAAAATAAAACCCACAGACAACTGAAACCAAAAATAAAATGGCTTTTGTAAACAAAATTTCCCTTCAACAAATCTGAATCATCTGAGTTGAAATTATCAGGCTCATTTGAACTTTTTGTGATTAATGGATTGATTAATTGCTTGTTGCAAAAAATTATTTTGGTAATACTAACTAAAACTGAAAAATGTTAGTATTCTTAAAAAGTGTTAATAATTCAATAATTTAAGCTGATTTATTTTGGTAAATGAAGCTGAATTTTCTGGTCATTTGGGCCAGAAACAGGCAGCAGGAGACGTCCTGCAGTACAATATGGAGTCACAGTGTAATATTTGCCACCGTTGTGACACAGACGTCAATCTGTCAGGCTGCTGCAGCTGATTCACACGTGGTGAGAAACCAGAACATTGGCGCCGATCAGGTGAAGAGGAGTGGGTCCTCCAGGAAGCAGCTTAGGGAAAACTCTGTTTTCAGCATGTGATCAGGTAGAGCTGGGCGATCAATCCACTTTATTGATTAATCACAGTTTTGGTTTTTGAAGGGAAATTTTTTCAAACTTTTTTTTTTCCCACCAGTGCACTTCTTGGGTTTCTCAGTCTAGAGTGATGTCAGCGCGCTCGGGGCGGCCATCTTGTGTTTTATAGCTTCTGTTTATTTGGACTTTGAATTTAGATCAACTTTATGATGGAATATAAGCTAAGATTTTTATTTCAATTACGAGAATAAAGTCATAATATTACAAGAATAAAGTTGTAGTAATCCAAGAATGAAGTCGACATAATGCGAGAATAAAGTGTTAATTTTTCCAGAATAATGTTGCAATATTAGTAGAATTAAGTAAAACTTTTTATGAGAGCTTCAACGAGAAAAATAATTAAAAAAAGTTATACGTTGGTATTCGTTTTACAGATAAGAAAAGAAAACATTTCAACACGTTATTATCAGCAGCAGGACTTTGGAAGAAAGAACCACAAACTGAGCTGAGGTTTTTCTCATTAAAACTTTTTTTTCTTGTCATTTTAAGAATTTTTTTCTGGTAAAATAAAAACTCATCATTGCTCATATTATGACTATAAATAAGGCATGGGCCTAATACTCCCAGAAGAGACAATTGAAAATATTTAGTTTAAAAAGAAGAACATTTTAGGAAAGAAACTGAGAAAAAAAATATATATATATTAAAATTGGATCTTGTATGAAAAAATCTGATTTTATTTTTAAGCTGTATCGCCCAGCCCCACAATCAGGCTCTGGTTCGGTGGCAATGTGTCACAAATTTAAGTCACATTTAACTTTCCTTTAGGCTGCTTCTGTAAACGTTTAGAAATATATTTTTTTATTTCAGAACAAGCCTTTTTATTTCACTTCTATAATTTTATGTCATTAACTCGTTTTGCAGGCGGTCGGATCTGGCTCAAGGTTGTTAAACAGTTAATGCACAAGATAAAGAGGCTGAAAACCGAAGACAAAACAGAAGACGGCCAGGAAAGGTAAGAGGTTTTTATCTATCTGGTTCCAATACTGATAATTTGTGGACAAACACTTAATTTTTCTGTCAAATCTTAAAAAAACCATTTCATATTTCAGATGTTGGCTTCATAAAAATACAGAAAAGTTTAATTTCTTTTGTTGTTTTAAGTAGGACTGGAAAAATAGCAACTTTTTAAAATCTAATTATTAATCTGTTAATACAAAGAAATGGTCAAAACGTTTCACATGTTGTTTGAAGTATTTTTTTTTACCTGCAAATAATCAATCGCTCACTAAAGGAACATGTTCAATTTTAAGCAATAAAATCTTAATTTTCTTATTTAAAAAAAGAGAATAAAGTATCTATTATTGTGTTTCTAATATTATATAAAAAAGGCTTTGATGAAAAATCTGCAGAATGTGACAGTTTTTATTTGTTTACTCATCAAAATAATCCAAAGAATAATCGATTACTCAAATACTCATTTGTTGCAGCTCTAGTTTTAAGTTTAGCTTCACAAATCAATCCATTTTTACGTTTCTAGTTGAATTCTTTTCTTGGTAGGATTCTCAAAAAGATATTTAGTCTTGATGTTTGACGCCACCGATTTCCTTTCCAATCTTATATTGAGTAAAATTGAATCTGATACCGATCCAATACTGATAATTTGTGGACAAACACTTAATTTTCCTGTCAAATCTTAAAAAAACATTTCATATTTCAGATGTTGGCTTCATAAAAATAACACTAGACATCCCTCTTCATTTTAAACTCAGAAGTACATTGAGGTAGCAGCTAAGCTCTTTTAACAACAAAACATCTTAAAAAAAATTTTTTAAGTTGTTGTAAACAAAAAAAATAGGAAATTGGTAAAGTAATAATATTACTGAAATAAATCCTTGTTTAATTATTATGAACTACTATAAAATGCAAGCTGAAATACTTCTTCTATGATCTGTCATTGAGTGTGAGTGACTGAGCAGCATCAGGACGCTTTACACGTTTATCAGGCGGAAGAAAAAGTAGTTCCCTTCATCCATGTCTCCTGTCCTATTGTTAAGAAACATTATTTCAAATTACTGAAGTATTGAGAATTGATCTTAAAGCATAAAGGTCTGGTACTGGAAGTATCGATAAATCCAGTATTTTGGTAAATCTTCTTGTGTCGGCAGCATCAGAGACGCACTGGCAGGCATGACGGGAGTGGATGAGTTCTCAGAGAGCACAGAGGTGGTGGAGATGGAGGACGTGAATCCCACCCAGTTCCAGGTGGAGAAACACTCCTGGGACGGCCTGCGGAAGATCATCCACAGCAGCCGCAAAAACACGGGAGTGGTCATCAGCAAGGCACCGCACGACTTCCAGTTCGTCCAGAAAGACGAGGCCAGTCCGCACTCCCACCGCATCTACTACCTCGGTAAGAACGGAAACCAACAAAAACAGGTTTTTATTTCTGGAAAGGGCCGAGGGAGTGAAAAACTAAACAGGTTGTTTTGTTGTCCAAACTGTTTGCACAAGGAGCCATAGTTTATTTTCATTTCTTTCAGTTAAAAATGCAAATAATTTGTGAATTCTCTCCTTCTTAACTGCTCAGCAACAATTTTAACATTTATTTTAATTAAAAAGGCCCAAGAAAGAGCTTAGAAGTTGGACTTTTTTCTAAATTGTTGGTTAAGAAATAAACTTCATTTATTCAGCAACAAAAATGAGAAATATTTTTGAAAACCTTTGACTGTATTTGGCTGATTTTAATTATTGGGTTTGACTATGTCTGTTTGTGAATAAAAAGTCACTGGAAATTACTACAACGTTAAAATGAAAGCCAAAAATAATAACAAAAAAAATAATGGAAGAAAAAGACTTGTTTTGTAATCCTTTCCCAATAATAAAATCAATTTACTGCATGATAAATTAAAATGAGTCTTATTGTTCATTCCTAAACTGCATGCAGGGGCCACGTTAAGCTACTCCGAGGGCCACAAATGGCCCCCGGGCCACACTTTGGGCACGCAGAAAACCTTTGATGAAATACTACTAAAAAAAAAATGTCACAGTAAACATAAAATGGCCTTTCATAGTAACATATTTTGCTGAGCGATCAATTGTCTCAAAAATTATTGCGATAAACGATAATATTGCTTGAAGACCATTTTAAACTGATGTAATAGTAATAACATAATAATGCAAGAGATATCCTGCCAAAAAATAAAAATACTTTATTTTCAAAAGAACAATTAACACTAGAACTGTTCAACAAAATAAACAAAACAACCAAAAATAAATAAAATGGACTCTCTGTCTTTGTTAACAAAAACTACACTTGAATAAAAACTAAACAACATAAAACCAAAGTGGAAATAAAAACTACATTCAACCAAAAAAAGTGCAGATTATGAAGTCTGTATACTTTATTGCCCTTCAATAATCAATAGATTTAGATAAAGACAGGCAATAGTTCACTCCTCCATTAAGGAAATGAGGAACTTTTCATCCAGTGTCATCAATAGAAAAAGACAGGAAGAAACGATAAAGCCGATAAATTAAAATGAGGTTGATAACTTTCATTTATCATGCGATTAATTGATTTATTGTTTATTGCAACAAGCCTACCCAGACTAACTATTATTTTTCTTGCAGGATGTCATATAGACTGAATTTAGTAGAAAAGGAAACCAACAGATTAATTGACAAAACATACAATATTAAGCGTTTTGTGTTTGCCTTTGGAACAGAAGTCAAAGTAAATGCCAGAAACTGTTATTAAAAGAAATGCCCATAATAAATCTAGAAGCTGAATAAATTAGTGTTCTGGTGTCTTTAGCGTGTTTTGCCCTTGGTGCGTGTAGATCCAGTCATGTTGCTCTCTTGTGAGTCAGAGGATCCGGCCTGCGTCTGTTTACTAACCCGTTTCATGTCCACAAAGCCGCACAGGCTGCTTCCTGTGTGCAGCTGGAGAAAATGGGGAACACACACAGGGACACAATTTCTGCTTTGTTGGCATAATTCAGTTTTTCCGTTTTGTGTTAGTAGAGGTCAGACGGTCTGCTGCAAGAAACAGGAGATTTTAACATTTCATTTAACGTTTCAAAGCAATCAGCAGCCAGTCAGTCGAATTGTGTTTAAGTTTTTGCTGTTTGTTAAACCACTTTATTAAGAATCATTAATTAAGTGCTAAAGGCTCACAAACCTGAACAGAAATTAGATTTTATTTAGAAACTTCTACCACCAGATAATCAGCATTATGGAGTTAATCTCACAGATCTTTGGTGTTTCTTTCTGACAGGAATGCCTTACGCCAGCCGGGAAAACGCTTTGCTCTACTCCGACATTCCCAAGAAGGTCCGCAAAGACGCGCTGCTCGTTTTGTCATGGAAACCGATGCTGGACCATTTTCAGGTAAAGAGAGGTTGTGGTGGTGGGTCTGTGATCAGTTACTGAATTAATGGTCAACTAATTTAGTAATCGATAAATCGTAAACTGAAGTATACAGACTCAAAAAAATGTTTCAGAGCAAAAACTGTACAAACGTTTATACATTTTGCATTTAAGATTAAAAAAATAAACCCTCTTTGTTTGTAGATATGTTCTATCCAGAACTCAAGTGTTAGTTTTAGCTTCAACTAGTTCAAATTCTGTTTAAAAAATCTCTTATCAATCACTGTTTGCTATTCAGTTATTAATCTGTTTATCAAAACTAAACAAATCAGCAAAAACATGTTAGAAGAATGTTTGTTTTTATAGCACTTTAAGGAATAAAATGTTTACTTTCTTATTTAAAAAGGGAATTCAATTATTTATTTGCATCTTTTTGCATATTTTAATGTTATACAGAAGGAGTTTAAGTGGTTAGATGAAAAATATTTTAAAGTAGAGCAAGCAGAAAGCAGCTGCTGTGCATCTCATCTTGTCCCACTGTTTGTTTTTTTTTTTTCTCCAATCCTCTGAGCAAACACTTTCTGATCTGGCTGTGATCGGCCTGGTTTGTCACGCTATGTGTCCCGTTGTCACCTCTGACCCCAGGCCAGTCCTCACCACGGGGGCTTCTCTCGGGAGGAGGAACTGCTGCGAGAGAGAAAACGTTTGGGGGTATCTGGCATCACCGCCTATGACTACCACCAACCCAGCGGGCTTTTCCTGTTCCAGGCCAACAGCAGCCTGTACTACTGTCGGGACGGCGCTAACAACTCTTTCATCGTGAGTTAAAGACAAATGCATAACTACAGGATTTCTTTCTGTTATTGCATCACAGTTGCCAGGATACAGTTTGGAAAGCTAAAATATTTGCTTATATGTCATGAATGTTTATGTCATTCGGTAAATAATGAGAATTTTAATGCAAAGCTGCATCAAAAGTGTAATTAATAAATGAAAACAGTCATAAACATTCATGAAGACTTCTTCATGTTCATGGCAGGTGTTATTTCTATCAATCTGTCAATCAATCAGGTTTATTTGTCTAGCACATTTCAGCAACAAGGCAGTTTGAAGGGCTTTTTATTGTATTTTTGTGTTTTTATAAAGTCACAGCACACAGTCAACATTTGATGCATTACGTTTTGTCAAGTGGTGACGTTACGCATCAAAATATTGATTAATGTTTCATTAATTATGTTTCAAAATCAACTCCAAACAGGTGGGTTTTTAGTCTAGATTTAAAGGCAGTCAGTGTTTCGGCTGTTTTGCAGTTTTATGGAAGTTTGTTCCAGATTTGTGGTGCATAGAAGCTGAACGCTGCTTCTCCATTTGTGGTTCTGCATTTTAACCATCTGTAGTTCATTTAGCTCAGACACTGGGGACAAAAAGACGTTTTTACAGATAATTATCCAGGGTAAAAATGTAAAAAGCGATTTATTTGAGAGAGCAGTCACTGATTTAATTTGATAAACGGATCCTTGGGTCCTTCGTAACGACGGAGGAACGTATAGAAGGAAATACCTCCAGTCAAAAGGAAAAGTACAGAGGAACGTTGCTTATTTTTGTACCCTGAAGGTTTCCCTTCTGCAAGCGCGTAGTGATATAAAAAGGTCGTTACGGCCACCAGGGAAAATCCTGCTGCTACTTTTTTCACTGCAGTTGCAGCTTTTCCCACTGGAGGGACTCCCTCGGTTCATCAGCATATAGAGAAAACACGCTGTGCAGTTTTCAGTCTTTATGTTCAGCACTTTGCTCACATTTGTCCTTGGACTTTTTAACCCTTAGAGATGTAAAATAATTTGTACAATATATAGTTTGACATAAATACTTCTGTTAACAGGGAGATCTTTATAAAAGATCTAACAAATATTATGTATTTTAATAAAAATAGATGTAATTCTTTAATCTGTATGACTTAAATATTAATATAACACAAAACTAAAATGTTACATAAAATTTAAGTAAAACATCCTTACCTCTTCAGACTTTTTCACATTTGGTCATTTTATAACTATGATCTTTAACATACAGTTTTTTGTTTGGGTTTTATTTAATATGCTAACACAAAATAGCATAATTGCTAAATGAAAGAAAAACAAGAAGTGATTTTAAATGTGTTTTTTTAACAAATAAAAGTCTGGAAAGTGTAATGTGTGTTTATTTTATCAATATTTTGATTTACTTTTACTCTTTTCTTATTTCATCAGCAGCTAAAAATAAACTTCGAGTTTGAACATGGAGCTTGAAATGTAATATAGAAATAATTTGCATTTGTGATATTGAACATCATGATAATTGTGATGTATGTTTCTGCTACATTGTCTCCATAATTGTTTGCCAATTTCTCCTAGCAGCTTTTAGATATTTTTAAGTTCTGATTTGCTGTAAATTATTGATAAAAAATAAAATACAGTTTTGTTTTTTGGCTTGTGTTTTTCCAGACTTCTCCGATGAAGCCCGTAGAGATCAAGAGCCAGAATTCAGGCACACGTATGGACCCCAAAATCTGCCCTGGGGATCCAAACTTCATCGGTTTTATCAACAACAACGACATCTGGGTGACAAACACAGAGACTGGAGAAGAGAGGAGACTCACATTCTGCCATAAAGGTCCGGACTGGATCAGATTACGTTTTGTTTCTTTATTAAATGTGTTACTGTTTTTTTCATGTTTCTTTTTTTTTGTTGCAGGTATTAATAACCCTAAAGACGATCCTAAATCAGCTGGGGTCGCCACGTTTGTCACTCAGGAAGAGTTTGATCGCTTCACTGGTTACTGGTGGTCTCCAGCCGCACGCGAAGGTAAATATCATGTTTTTGTTTTTTAATTTTTATTTAATGTTTTGATTGTTTGAGGACTGTAATTACAAATCAGTTTCAATTTATTGTTTTTATTTCTAGAAGGTATTTAGCGGTGAAAAGTTTTCTATCTTAGTCATAAGTGCATAATTGAAAAGTTAATTTACTTTCATTTAAAATAGAGAAAATCAAATATTTTCTCTTAATTTTTATATGTTATTCTTCTAATATTATGACTATATTTTCATAATTAAACATTCTCATTGTCTTGCCCAAATACTCTGTTTTACAACTAACAGAAAGGATGATTCAAATAAAAGCCACTTTTTGAAGATATTTTCTCTCTTTTTGAATTTATTTTTTTGTTTTAGAAAGAAAGCAAAAAAAATTATGGAAATCATATCTGAGATTCTACTTTTAGCCGTAATCTTCAAAATAACCTGAAATAAAATCTGGAAATTCACTGCTCTGAGTGTAATCATTTTCAATCTGTTTTTAATCAAATTACTGAAATAAATCACCTTTTCAATGATTGCCTAATGTATTTCTGTTTGTATTTTTCTTTGACTCAGAACCTGATGGCAGTAAAACTCTGCAGATTCTGTATGAGGAGGTGGACGAGTCGAAGGTGGAGATCATCCATGTTCCATCTCCGGCTCTGGAGGAGCGGAAAACCGACGTCTACAGATACCCACGCGCAGGTAGTTGGCCAAAAATAACTCCGTTTTATCAGGTTAACTAAGTTTCCTGTCTATGAACCAGATTCATAAACATGTTTTCATGTTTTATTTACACAAGGGAAATACCGCCAGGTCAGAATCTAATTAACCAAGCACACAAGAAATACTAGACGTCTGTTTGGTGCTTTGATCAATGCTGTTTCTTGTTTTTACAAGGCGTCCATGCATCCTGAAAAAGCCTTACATTTGTGTATCTAAAATTAGGGCCTTAATTGTCTTGAATTCCTTAAAGGAAATGTTGGTCTTAAATACATTAATCACAGATCTTACTTTTTTTGTGGCTATTTAGGTTTTTTCTTATTGGACTTTTATATAAGTCAAAGATTTGCAGACATCGTTACTGCATTCAAGGCTTTAATGCTACCAATAACAAGCTGCTAATACTTGCTAGCTAGCTAGCCTTTTTTGCATCTGTCTTGAGTAAGTGTAAACTTATTGGTAGTTTGCTGGACGCTACTTTCTTGCTACATGCATTATGTGCAAAAAAAACAACAAAAAACATAGGCACTACTGGGGTTAAAGCTGCAGTATTTACCTTTTTTAAAAATATATTTATTTTTACATATTTGTTGAAACTGTCACTGTGTTGTGGTAGTTTGGTATGTGACAAATAATCTGTGAAAAAAAATCAAGCACCTCTGTCTTCTCCCAGTGCTAGCTAGAAACAACCAATCAGAGCAAGGAGGAGGGGCTTAGTGCTGTCAATCATGCCCATGTGCGCTACGATACAGCTACAGTAATGGCGAGTTGTTTCTCCTTCTTTAGCATTTTTAGCAGCGAGTTCATTTGGTTGGCTGACAGCGATAAGACCCTCCTCCTGGTTCTGATTGGTTGTTTTGGATGGCGATATTAGCACATGGAGTATGTGGAGGATATCAATATTATCTGTCTCATATTATTCACAAAAATGAAAACAAATATGTAAAAAACATATATTTTATAAAAGCTACGTACTCCAGCTTTAAGGCAGCAGAGAGCAAAATGCCATTTAAAACACACAAAGCTGTTGCCAAGAAACGTTAGCAGGTTATGTAATCAATTTTAATTAATTTTCAGGCAGTGACAATCCTGAAATCACTTTGAAGATCGCTGAAATCAGGGCAGACAGTGTTGGAAAGGTGAGTCCTCATTACATTGCAAGTTTAATCTAAAAGTCCAGACGACGTTTCGACTGATGTGACACTGTTTTCTTCTCAGATCATCAGCACGCAGGAGTTAGTGTTGCCTGTTCCTTTTAACTGCCTGTTTCCCAACATTGAGTACGTCACTAGAGCCGGATGGACAAAAGACGGCCGATAGTAAGTTGGTAAAACTCAACCGTGGCTCAGTTTGCTACGCGGTTTAAGCTAAGCTTCCTGCTGCGAGTCAAGCCTCTTCCTCTCCATTTCTGTCAGCGCGTGGGCGGTTATGATGGACCGACGGCAGCAGAACCTTCAGCTAGTCCTGCTTCCTCCGGTGCTTTTCATCCCAGCTCAACAGGACGAAGCGAAAAGACGGGAGAGCCTGGAGGCTCTGGGCGACTCGGTCCATCCCTTCATCATCTACAGAGAAACCAGCGACATCTGGATCAATGTGAGCTCCTAATCACCGTTTTGTCTCAGACCGTCTTACAGCGGCATTGTAGAAAATTAAACGTTGCTTAAAGGAATTCAAAGCGACTAAAGTACCATGAGTATTATACATTAGCTTTTCTGTCACACTTAAAAGATTTAGATCAGCGATCTGCAACCTTTACTTTGAATGAGACATTTTGCCTCTTTCAAACTGAATAAAACTTGCTTAGAACCACAATCTTTTGAATTTTCTATATTTTGGTAAATATCTACTAAAGAACCATCGTTCTATTTCTGTTTTTAGATTTTAAAATAAGTATGCAACATTTTTTGCAGTAGTGTGAACAGATACATTTTCTTCTCTCTCCATCTTTGTGAGAAATATAACTGTTTTATTTCTTCCACCTGAAATCCTATTTAAAAATCTTTTTCTGCCGAATGAAGCTGATTTCTGATTCTGAAAATCTAGAATGTTTCCAAACTGACAAAAAGAAAGGAAAAATAGATTTAAAAATATTAGTTCAAAGAACCATCATTTTATTTCTGCTTTTAGATTTGAAACATTTTTGGGTATTATGAAATTGGATGGATACATTTTCTTCTTAATAAGAAGCAATACATTTTAAATTTGTTATTAGATATAATAAATGCAGATTTAAAATTTTTGTAAGTTTGTTTGATTAAATAATTGCAGTAAATTTCCACAAAATAATGACCAGTCATGTTTTTAACTACTTTTTTTTCTCTTTTTTATGATTAGTTTGTACATTTTTAGTCAGAAATCCGTTTTATTGGACTAAATTGTGCTCCCAAACAAAAATATTGACTTTGATTTCAAGTGGAGGAAATAAAATAGTTTTTTAAAACAGCATTTTTCTCAAATACCAACTTACCATAAAATAAAATGTTTCCATCTACCTTATAGCAAAAAATCTCCATCTCTCCTTATTTTAAAGTATGAAACAAAAATAAAATAATAGTCCTTTAAAAATATAGCAAATATTTATCAAAAAACAGTCTATTCATATCTGTAAACCCTCCAATGTGTCTGAATTAAAACGAATGACGAATATTCATCCACAGTGATGTCACAGACACTAACATCATTTGAAAACAACCTTTAGTTTTTATTTAGGCTCTAAATGTTAAAATGTGTTGATTTGAAGAATTTAATGGTAACAAACAGGCGAAAATCGAATAAATCCACGTAAACATCCCTGTTTATTTGTGTTGCAGGTGCACGACATCTTCCATCCTTTCCTCCAAATGTCTGATGACGAGTTCACCTTCATCACAGTAAACGAGTCTAAAACGGGTTTCTGCCACTTGTATAAGATCACCTCAGTGTTACAGCGTGGCAGATACGACTGGGCCAAAGGATACACTCACTCTGAAGGTAACGCTTCACAGAAACATGTTGAAGACGAAACATTTACGTTGTAATATTCAGTGTAAATATTACATTTTCTTCCACCAGGTGATTTTAAGTGTCCGGTTAAAGAGGAGGTGACGGTGACCAGTGGGGAGTGGGAGGTGCTGGCCAATCACGGAGCAAAGGTGAAGCTTCACCCCAGTTAAACTTTTAGTAAACATCTCAAGCTTTTACAGCTAATAAAGTCAATATTTTTCTATGATAAGTAAAGATATTTGTACAAACTTGGGATGCAAGTTATCAGTTAATGAGTTAATCTAAAGTTGATTAACTGACAAGCAGCTGTTTTCTTATAAACTTGAGTTTTCTCTTGCATCAAGAAGGAACATGGAGTTTATAAACATAAAAAAATGCATAATAATTTAGTAATTTTAACTATAATAAATTCAAAATAAACTTTTTTCTTTTCTCTCATTTTTAAACTTGGACATATTTCTCAAACAAATAAAACAGGAACCTATTAGGTTGCTCAGTAGAAAAAAAATAAATACTTAATTCACCAAGACACTTAAGTGGCGCCCTCTGCTGGATGGCGACCAAACTACAACACAGCCAGAAGGTCTGAGCGAACGTTATTAGTTAATCGATTGAATGAAATTTAATCTATTAAACTATTTATTGACAGTTAATTGTAAGTTGATTGTTTGTTAGAATCCCTAGTGGAAACTATTTTTCTCTAATGTCCTGTGAAATACAAGCAAGTGTCTTCTCAAAGAGACCTTTCCAATCTGTAAATTGATGTAAATAATAATGAAATCTAATCTAGATTAAAAGGACAAAGCTCTTTCCTAATGAACTCTGGATGTTCTTGTTGTCTGATTTTTGGTGCAGCGTTCTTGCAGCCCTCAGATTTGGGTTGACGAGGCGGCGAAGCTGGTCTACTTCCAGGGAACCAAAGACTCTCCTCTGGAGCATCATCTGTACGTGGTGAGCTACGAGACGCCGGGGGAAATCGTCAGACTCACCAAACCTGGATTCTCCCACAGCTGCTCAGTGAGCCAGGTACCGACTGACACAAACTCCTCTGAATTATCTAGTTTACGTTTCCTGCTTGGGGTTTGAATTGGGTAATATTTTACCTGTTAATTTAGGTTTTTAAATGTTTAATTTGAAGGAAAATTGAGATGTAGCGTTCTCTGATCTCTGCTTCATTAACGGTTGAACATATTTATGTTTATGTGTAGATTAATTATAGGTAGGGCTGGGTGATAAATAAATTTAATTTATTAATCAGATTTATGGTTTTTGATGATTTAATTTTTGGAACATCGGGAATCTTTTGGCTTCCATAGTTCAGAGTGATGTCAGCTCTCCAGGGGTCGCCATCTTGTTGGCGTGTTTTAATCTTGACAATGAAATATAAAGGCCAGGCTAAAAAGTTTCATTTTAATTATGAGAATAAAGACATAATATCACAAGAATAAAGTTTGGCGAATTGAGTAGTAATTTTATGAGAACTTCAACACAAAAAATAGCGAAAGATTTAACTGGGAAATGTTGAGCATTTTGTGAAGTTATGAGTTGGTATCCTTTTTTACAGATGAGGAAATAATTTATCTTTTAACACACTAGCATCAAATTATTATCACAGGACTTTGAAATAACTGAGCAACGACTGAGTTTTACTTGAAGAAAATCACACGGAGTGAGCTGGTCACATCTTTTATAATTCTAGAAACTTTTTTCTCATTCAAGTTTTTTCTTGTAATTTTAAGACGTTCTGGTAAAAAATGTGCCTTTATTCTGCTAATATTATGACTGTATTTTCATTATTTAAGAAGATAATTCTATAACCCGGCTCCGTTGTACAACTCACAGAGCAGATGGTTGAAATAAAAGCCACTTTTTGAGATTTGAAATTTGTTTTTGTTTTTTTAGAAAAGAAAGCAAGAAAAAATAATTAAAATCAGATTTTATTTTAATATCGTTCGGAACTAATTATTGATTTCTTAATAAATCTGAGATGTTATGGGTGATTAATTTAGCCTTTTCCTTCTTTCTCCACACAGACCTTTGATATGTTTATTAGCCATTACAGCAGTTTGACCACCGCTCCCTGTGTTCACATCTATAAGCTGGTGGAGGACGGCGACCCGCTGCACAAAGAACCTCAGTTCTGGGCCAGCATGATGGAGTCTTCTGGTACTGCTTTAGATCTTAAGCTAATTTAATTATGGTTAATAATTCAGCTCAAACATAATGCAGGATTAATATTTATGGCAGATATTGTGACAGAAGTTTAATTTCCTGTGTTTTGGTTTTAGCGTATCACTTTGATGCTCCGCCTCCAGAAATCTTTAGTTTCACTGGGAAGTCGGGCTTTGAGCTCTACGGCATGTTGTACAAACCAAACAACCTGGTGGCTGGAAGGAAGCATCCCACTGTTGTTTTTGTCTACGGTGGTCCTCAGGTTTGATCTCTTCCACTTTAAAATAAACATTACAATCAATAGAACAGAGAAGGGCTCCTTTGTAATGTACACAGCTAGTCTGAAATATTGATTTGTGGCCAGAACAAAGAAAAGGCTACATGTAAAGTGAAGAAGACCAATCAGATCTCATTTATTCTTTCTTTTTCCACAAATTAATACTAGATAATTCCTGTCAGATGTCTTTGAACTGTTTGTGTATAGTCTCTCCATTGTCAAAACAGTTTATTTTCATTAACTGAGATAATCCTGTACACTGATACAGATTTAAAAAGGCACTATTACACAAAATTCTTATTTTTTTACTTCCATTTGTGTCTCAGCTGCTTTTAAAAACAGGCCAAATGCTTAAAAACTACCGAGCTGTTTTTTTGGTTTAAGTTCATATTTTTTTATTTTTTATGTCTGGAAAATGAACCTAAATGAATGTAAAGTCACTGCATTGTTGCTTAGCAACCTCAGCCAAGCCTGGCCCCATTACCTAGCAACCCCCTCTTAAATTCCAATAGTGTTTCAGCGATTTAAGAACTTGTTGCAATATATGTATTTCAGGTTATTAACGGACCAAATTCTAAGTCTTGATTTAAAACCTCAAATCTAAACAGAATGCAGATTGTACTGTGATAAATATATGTAGAAAAGGAGAATTTAATTTCTGAATGAACAGAGCTAGAAGTGCTTTTATAAGCGGGTAAGCTCTTTTGTTTTTGATGACATAACTACTTTATTTTCTTCAGAAATGGCTCAAAGCCATTCTATACAGTGAGATATGGTGAAGCTTCAGCAAACCTGAACAGACAGTTATAAACCATTAAAGTGCATTATTTAATTGTATTTTTGTTTTCATTCACTCAGTAAATACAACTAAAATAAATCAAGAGTCAAAATGAGCAGAAATAATTATAAACCTTTACCTGCAGTGATTAAACTGATCTAAACTGACCAAAACTGCAGCACATTTTAGTAAAGCGACGTTGATTAAAGCGAAGTTAAAATATGTAATCGAATTAACCCTTTGCTCTCCTTCCAGGTGCAGCTGGTGAATAACTCCTATAAAGGAGTGAAGTACCTGCGGCTAAGCACGCTAGCTTGCCTGGGTTACGTGGTTCTGGTCATCGACGGGCGGGGATCCTGCCAGAGAGGACTCAAGTTTGAAGGAGCTGTGAAGGACAAAATGGTACCTTCAGCAACTAATGATTATTTTAGTGATCGATTAATCGATTACTTAATCAGATAAAAAAAAAGTTAATCATTTAAGTCTTTTTATACACTATTAGAAATATATTTAAATATGCAAATAAATAATTCTGTTCCTTTTATAAGTAAGAAAATAAACATTTTATTGCATAAACTTCAATAGTTCCTTTAGTGTGTACTTGATCATTTGTAGCCAAGAAATTTGAAAATCTTAGTATTTTCTGCTTGACCTAAAATCCATGTGTTGTAGGGCTAATCTGTGGATTATCTTTTGGATTAGCCAATTAATAAATAAATAGCAAAATGGAGATTTTTTTTTTTTTTTTTACAGAATTTGAACCAGATGAAGCAAAAAATAACTTGAGTAAAGAGTTCTGGGTAGAACATATTTACAGACAGAGAATTATTTTTTTTTTTTATCTTAAATGCAAAATATATGTACATTTTTTTATTAACCAATCAATAATTGGATTTCTTTTTTTTTTGTTATTAAAGTTTTTTATTATTTTTTAGAACATATGTATATAACCCCTCCCAGCCCTTCCCACCCCCTCACAAAACAAAACAAAAACATAACAACCAATACAAAACAAAATAAAACAAAACAAAGCAAAGCAAGGCAACCAGGTCAGCGCATATCGAATCAGTAAAAGTTTCACAGAAAACCGACACGTATAAATATCCTCGATGGCAGCAGAAACATCCAAAGCAAACAGAAGTTTACAGTAAACAATACTCTCAAACCAGTAGTTCATCAGAGAAGTCCACTTGTCCCAGCACTGCAGGAAAGGAAACAGCCCCAAGACCTCCCGAAGCCCTCCATATCACCATCCAGTTTAGCCAGCATTTGTTCATAAGACACTATTTCCAACATTAATCCCAACCAGCTTTTAACATTCGGAACAGTTGAAGATTTCCATAGTCTGAGGATTAT
>CAEFZY010040391.1:0-84804 GCA_903066815.1 Brachyrhaphis roseni
TAATAATAATAATAATAATAATTATTATTATTATTATTATTATTATTATTATTATTATTATTATTATTATTATTATTGTGGGTTCACACCAAACGCGTTACGCGCGTCAAAAACACGTCCAACGCGTGTGCACTTTGAATGCAGACGCTTGACACTTTGCTCTACACTTAGCGTTTCGCCCGCCTGGTTTACATTCCTCCATGTAGACTTCGAATGTAAACCAAACGCGCCTGAAGCTCAAAACACGTTTGGTGTGAATGCACCATAATAAAAATCATTATAATAAATAGCCTGATGACGAAACATTGTTAACAGTATTAATGATGCATCTGCAGTCCTCTTTACATTAACAACCACTGAAAAAAAGATATGAATCACAAAAACTTAAAAAAATGAAATAAAAATAATCACCTTACTATAATATAATATAATATAATATAATATAATATAATATCATATAATATCATATAATATCATATCATATAATATGGTGGTGGGAATATAATGTGTAATTTGATGCAAAAATAAAAATAATATATATTTTTATCAGTTTTAGTGTAATATTATATGATATTATATTGTATAATATTATATTACATTATATTATATTATTGTTACATTACGTATAACACCACTATCCTATCGTAGTATAACATCACCTCATTTAAAAATATTTTTAACAGAAGTAAATTAAACATGGTATTTCTGGTGAAATGAGCCTTGAACCTTCTTCTGAGAATCATGCAAATATTATCCCTAATCTGCCTCCCAAAGCAATTTGTGAAACCAAACCTAACAAGATGGGGAGGGAAACAAATCTTGACCCTACCATTTTGTTTGATACAAAATAAATTCCAAAATTTAACTGGAAAAAGGTCAAAGAAAATAATGTTTTGTATATGGGGGGCGGGGGGGGATTACATCTGAAAGCATCTCCTTCAATCTGACTCGCTTTCAAATCAGCTCAACACCCATTGCTGTAAAATCCTGCCCCTATGTGGAGCACAAGGGAAGTGCAGCCAAAGGACCAATTTTCTTGTCCAGGTAATGCAGTATGAATGACGTACAGTATGAATGAATAATATATTAAGAATAGTAAATAAAAGTAAAAGTAAATAAAAATAGTAAAATTGAGAGTGTTAATATAGTGGGGAGGTAGAGTCTAAAAAGACTGTCTGAAAACTGAAACTCCAGATGAACATACAAGTCTAACACAAGTGTGTTAGACTGCTAGAGTAGACTAATGCAGTGACAAAAACAACAGAAAATAAATTGGCTTTGGGCCGCACTAAAAATTAGATGTAGAAATCTGAAACTGGATAGACATCCACGTGAAAAACATGTTCTTCTAAATACCATTCAAATATGTAACAACTGCTGGACCTGAAATTTTCCTTCCTCGCCCCTTTCTTTTCACCAGCTTGTATATCTTTTAAGTTCTTCTCTAACTCAAGTCTCCAACTCCTATGCATCCTATCCTTATGCATACCATAATTACTTTGTTGCCTTGATCACATCACCCACCTCACCACAATCTATTTTGCGCTCTGCTCTCCTCCCTTGTTGTTGTGCTTTTACACGTGCAGAGGTCTTTAAAATAGCCTTTCTAACTACACCGCTCTGCAGTTTTTCTTTTCTAATAAGTAGTTTATTTCAGCTAAGAGCAATAGCATGCATTCACTCCTTTTTACGGATGATGATGTCAGAAAAAATGTAAACCACAATGTTAAGCCATTACAAACCTGCTACATAGATTTGTAGATCAAAGTCTGTTTAATATTGGTGTAAGGCTTTTGAAAAGTTAGATTAGAAATGTATTGTTGCTATGGGAACCGTGACATTAAACGTGCCTGTGATGTCACTGTACTAAAAATGTCCGTAGATATAAAAGATGGTAAACAAAATCCGTAGAACTGCCTTTTAATTTTTATTGCAGACCAGCACTGACACAGTTACTAAAATTGCCAAAATTATTTATTAGAAAGGTTTTTAATCTAACAGCAACACTGAATTACTTTGATGAAAGATATCATTTATACATTTATGAGAATACATGACCCAATGCTATGACTGATACCTTTGGTTTAAAATCCTCTTAAAAACAAATTCTTTTTTTAAAATAGAACAAGCAAAATAGTTCTCAGACCTTTTCAAGTATTCCATTGACAGAGACAAAAACAAAACATTTCGTATCTATTGGCAACGCATACTTAGTTAACAGGTGCAATTTCATTAAATACTCAGAGTGTACAACTTTCACGTTTCAAGTAGTAAAAATGTACTCTTAAAATTGTTCCCTTAAGTTGGAACCTCAAGTAGGAAAGTCCAATGTTTATCCCAATATCCTTTAAAATACCCTGGTAAATTAAAGTATAAATTACTCTACAGGAAACTGTAGTAAATAGTTGCATCTTGCAGAGACAAAGTTTCCATAATAACAGTTTATTCAAAGACTTTTGTGTGCGTCCCTATGAGGGAGAAACAGATTTTGAAGGCTCTGCTAAACATACAGCAAATAAAAGTAAAGAGTATATATTTACTATAGTAACTGATGCAATAATGTTGTCGCACCAGTGTCAACACATTAGTGCATGTACTGTAAGTTTGTTTTGTCAATTATCCCCACAACATAAATGCTGCCTGTAAAAACTTTGAAGTTGATTTGATGGAAACATCTGTTGAGTGAGAGAGAGACAGAGGCTCCAGCTGGCGTCGGGGTGCAGGTCGCACCATTGAATCCTCCCTGGGAGGGAAGGTACCAAGGCTCCAATTAGCAGCGGAGAGGGCCCATGATGATATTTCCATGCGTTTGTGGTCTCGACGCCTCAGTCTGCGTGTGTTATAAAAGGCAAAGCCATAAACATGGAATTAGACAGGACAGGCCCAACATCTCTTACGGTCACAGACTCTCCTTTCCTGTGGCTTCCGAGAGCAACGGTGTGACATAAACACCACCAGCCAACAAACTGTTATTACTGTACACACTGGTTTCATAAAGGGCGACTGATTATTTGTGCTTGTCAGCATGTGGAGTTCATCAGGGTAGCAGCCCAGGCACCACAGCTCTCTGCTGTCCGGCTCTTTTATTCTCAGGCTGAATGGCTGCAGAAGATAGGTGTGGGAGAAACAGAGCCTGTAGCACAGAGAGGGAGAGAGAAACTAAGTGGGTGGAAGTGATTGAACATTGCTTTGTGTAAAATACACACACACACACACACCCCCACACACACACGCACGCATCCGACACACACATTAACTCTCACTGAGATTGGCTTGGATTCAATTTGTTGAGTAACAAAAAAAAAACAACAAAAAAAATCATGATAGCTTTCTAACCAGCAGGTGGGAGCAGTACACAGTTCCTCAGAATGTTTCTTTCTGAATAATGCTGTTAGAAGCCTGCAATAAAATACAGATCTGTGATAACAAAGCCATAGGGAAGGTGGAAGAAAATTAAGGCACTGAAATTAATTTAGGTAAATTTATTTATAAAAATGTACAAAGAAAAAAAAAAAATAGTAGATGGATGTTGTGCTGAAAAAGTTTGCAGGATTTTGTAAAACACTAAAATAACCAGAACTTAGGTGCCTAGTCTGAACCAATAATAAAAATAATACGTTTTTTAAGTTTTAAATTTTTAATATTATATAAACTATATAATAGTTTTGTAGATAAATCTGCATGTTTGTCAGTTGTTATTTTTCACAAGGCTGGAGCTTTAATTTAAGGCTGATAATTCTAATGAAGAGCTTTAATTTCAAGGCCTAGTCAAATAAATCTAAGGCATCTAATAAATATTATTAGATTATCACAGATAATTTTTTTGTCTCCCCCCTTGTTTTGGCCAATGAAAATGGTAAGTAAAAATTTACATTCTATTCTATTCTATTCTATTCTATTCTATTCTATTCTATTCTATTCTATTCTATTCTATTCTATTCTATCCTATTATGTTCTATTCTATTCTTACAAAGTTAAGGTTTTTCTTTCAGAGCATTGCTGAGTGTGAACCATTTAACTCACATTAAAATTTATACTATACACACAGTATAGTATAAATGCATTTGTTACAGTATAATAGGACAATGGAAAAAAACTCAATGCATCAGCAGCCATGATAGAACAAAGCCCAAAATTCACAAATTTAAAATAAAAACAAACATTATTCAAACAAATTGAGCAATACATAGAAAAATATGTCCTAAATTAAATAAGTGACATAACTTGATCAGGTTGTCATTTCAACTGAACTTTTATATTTGGGCAACAACACTATGTGGAAGAAAATACGTGCCAGATATGTTGCATTTGAAATAACCACAAAATCCAAAAACTACTGCAAACATTACAGCATGTAAAAATGGTGCACATATAAACGTGATTTCTTTTACAGAATCCTATTCATTAATTTATTTTAGAATTAAGACAAAAAAGCTCAAACATCAGCCTATTTTTTTTCTAATTGAATATTTTAAAAAATTATATTAATTTCTTCCCTTTTTTAGCCTTCAACCTCCTTTTCAAGAAGCAGAGGCTCCAGGGGGGCACCTCCTCTCTCCTCCTCTCCCCTCAGCATCCTAACACTCCCTCTGCTGCTGAGCTGCGGTACAGAGTGGATGGGTCCGAGGAGCACATTGACAGCTCTGGCCCGTGTGTGTGTGAGCCCGCCTGCATACATGGTGAGCACCCGTTGAGTAGGTGGGTCTGCTGGAAGGGAGTGGGAGAGGTGGGAAAGGGGCAGATGGAACACAGAAGGAAGTTCACCAGCGACACTTCAGAGTGTCAGAAAAGTAGAGAGGGACAGAGAGGGAGGGGATCAGAGTGAGCCGCAGGGGCCGTGAAAGGTAGAGGAGTCAAAACAACACAGGGCGAGGGGGACAGACATGCAGAAAGGATGGACAGGGTTTATAGCGGGTGGTGGGAGAAAAGTGGCAGAGCTGGGAGATGGAGAGGCGAGAGATGTGGCAGGTAACAGAGGGAGAGGTGAGAGGGATGTGACAAGCAGCGGGTGCTGGAGGAAGGGTGACAGGTAGGGATGTAGGGTGGAGAAGTCAGGACTTGGGGAGAGATAATGATAGCAGGTGGAAGACAGGAGGAGGGAGGAAACATATTTTTGACCTTCAAAATAGTTTGATGGTAGGATCTGGCACAGAGTCACATGTTCATCCAAAAATCCCTGCAAAAATCATCAAATGCAACCTAAGAAAATCAGACCTTATTATACTAAATATATCAATAAGTGGTTTCATGGCCCATTTGTAAACTCTTTTTTTTTTTATCAGTGAGGAAGAAAAAACCTATTGGAACAAGAAGTCTTCAGTTTTCTTCCCTAGACAGGATAATTTAAAACATATCTTTGTGTATTTTCATTAAATTTGTTAATATTATTTAAAATGTATTTTTAATTAAAGTTTCACTCTCACTTTATCCACCATTTTGTTTCCTTATATTTTATTTTAGTGGTCCACTTATTTGTTTGACTCAGATACATTCATGCCTGCAGCAATTATGCATTTCACTCTTTCTTGGTAGAGTAAATGTGACCTAACACTGCAGGACAACCAGACCCACCATACTCCATACAGGACACACACATACACACAAACTATATTTAAAGCTACATCTGTGAAGATGGTTCAATTTTAAGATGAAAAACAATCCATAAAGAAATACCAGACATGTACCCTCATTTAACTGCTCCTCAAAAACAGACAACAGTCAACGTGATGTCATGCGTTTGTTAAATCCCTATTAAACAAACTTTTGTGTTTGAACATCTGCGACAGTAGCTACTGTCATGTTTACTGCGTTACTGGATGTTTTAAATTTAAACCATCACCCCCACGTCAGAGCACTGGCGCTATTCTGGTCTCGCAATTAAAGAAGGAAAAAATTGCATTTCAAATTGCTACTGCAAAATAGAGTCGAAATGAACACGCTGGAACTTCTGAGTCAATATTTGGACAAAAGAAAATAAAATCACTCAAAGCTGTGTTTATAAAGCAATATGAAAGCAACATTCATAATGTTTTATAACGGTTAAACTAGAAATAAACTGATGATTAACTCTGTCTCAACAGGATAAAGGGATCTCCCGGGTTCTGTTGATGTGGAAGTTCTGCTACGCTGCATTCTCTCCCGATCAACCAGCACAGTGTTGATTGTTAAGCATCGTCTTGCTTTCCCACGTATGTTTCCAAGTGTAATAAAGCTACATTGTATTAAACATCCGCCTCTCTACTCATTTGTATAAACGTGTGTTGAATCAGAAATCTCAGCCCACTTAGTGACCTTGTCTGAACCTTACAGTGCATGCAGTGATATCATGAGGTGCCTTCTGGCAAAAAATGGATTATAAAAACGGTTAAAAAAAAAAATACTGTATTTCTGGTGTCTTGTCTGGAAAGAGGGGGAGAAATGAGGGAGGGGTGTCTGGTTATTCCAAATTCATGCCTATTAAAACTTCATCCCACACAAGGCTGAGACACTGTGGTTGTCTTTGAACCTTTGCGTTTTGCTTCCTAATTAAAACATTGCACACTGCTGAATTTGCTCATATGTGTATGAAAATCATTGTTTACTCTCAGTCCTTCAGTTTTCCAAGTCACTGGCATATTTATTGGTTGTAACAGAGAAACTTAATTTGTTTAAATAACATTTGTAAAGTGAAAGTTACATGAAGTCATCTGAAAATCTTTAGGGCTCCCTACAGAAGGCTGCGAGTTTTTCTAGCACATTTAAACAAGTTAACATTTGAATGTAAGTAATATGAATAAACACATTAAAGATTGTATAAAATGTTGTTTAAATTGTAATGAAGAATGTAGTTCCTGGTAAGAAATACATTTGTTAAAATTGTTAATATTACACAAAGGCATAAAAGATATCTTACACACTATTAAAACATAATTACTTGGCATTTTGAAGCAGGTTTTCCCTGCTTAAAACCGAGACATTTAGTCTGGTGTTCTCCTGGATGTAAAGATGAGAACCAACACCCATAGTGAGATTTAAAAAGCAGTCTGAACTCTTCAGAAAGATGCTTGTAGTAGCTTTTTAGGTTAGTAAGGAAATTTAACATTTCCAGAATGCTTATCCAGAAGATTGTGAAAAAGTGAACAACATTCAAAACAGCTAACATGCCTATACGGCCTGCGTCCAAACAAGTTCACCTCAAAATGCAGGAACTACGGCAGACTCTTGCAACCATTAAGATGAAAGCAAATCCCACTGCAATCAGAAAAAAAACTCCACAGTTTTAATATTGGTAGATGGTATTCAAGGAGAAAAAAGAAGGGCACACTAAAGACATTTAGTGAAATATTTGTGAAATAATGTTCTTTGGTATTTATGATTTGAACACCGGAACAAAGTTTAATATAAACTAAATAGCATTCCCAGAAAAAGAACCTCATAACAACTGTGAAGCACAGAGGTGGACAGGTTATGGTTTGTGGATGTTTTGTTGGAGCAGGACCTGGTCAACTCATCATCAGAGAAACTGCAATTTCCTGTATCAATGGATGATTGAGTAAAATACAAGACCATCAGTAGATTCAAGCTGAAGAATAATCGACCCAAGAGGTTCCAATAAATCCTCTAAGAACTTGCAGTAAACAAAGCAATGGCTGAGCCCCAATCTTGATCTCACTGAGAAGATGTGCGGTGACTTGAAACAGACTGCAGGGGCGAGACACCTGCTCAGAGATTCCACAGCTGAAAATGAGTAGAGTGGCTAATTTGCTCTCAAAGATTGTATTGTATTCAACCATACAGTATAAGACTAGAGTAGGAGTTGGAGTGTCCTAACATTTTCCTCTGTTAGAATACATATATTGCTTCTTTTTCTGTAATTAGTATCTTGAATTAATTTATTGTTCATATATTGCTTCTTTTTCTGTAATTAGTATCTTGAATTAATTTATTGTTCTACAGGCTACCTCACAAACACACGCATACACACCCATGAGTCCTGGGCTTTGGGCCCCATAAGGAGCAGTTAGTCCCCACAAAGGAGTTGATGTTAGGAAAATGGTGCTTACGATGTTTAACATTGAGCATGAAAATAAAAGACCACACATAAACACACAAACAGGAGAGTGCAGTTGTTTTTGAGTAAATATTTGATGTTCTGTAAAGTTTTGCCCTAAACTTTGAAGAAAGTGGTAAACTAGATGGTTTTAGCCACATACCGATGTTGCTTAGGTGAGCTTCAAAAACAGTGTTGCTATGGTATTCATTTGCAGATCTTAAGTTAGTTTGCATGCTACATGTTATATTTAGAACTACCTCTGAATCATTGTAATCATGCATGCTTACCTATCTGTTAAACAGGCTATTAAAAGCAAATACAGTTCAATGAGTTTAAATGGAATAGATTGCTATTTTAGAGGCGTAATGGTTTCAGTTAACCCAATAAAGAAATATTTCTTTATTGGCTTTGCAGTGTTTCACATGACTGCTGCTGTAATTCACTACAAACTTTGTTTTTTAGCGAATTACAGTTTTATTTCATTTTCAAAGATTAGCATTACTGTGGTTTTCTGCATCAACTATCCACTGGCTGTAAATTGCCACCATTAAATAAGGTCAACATCCTAAGGTTCAATATGAAACATTTATGCATGACAACTGTAATTTTCAGCTTTTAAAAATCTGTAGGATTGAGAAGTGCCAGCTCAGGCCTTCACAAACACACCCCAAGAGAAAAGTGAAATCTAAAATGAAGGCTTTCAAATACTTCATAAATCTGTCAGTCCTGTATGAAAGGGGCGGGGGGCAATTTGGATTCAGATCGTATCCCTCTCTTTGTCAGAGTCTTTTGAACTCAAGAATGTGGTTTATTCAATGGAGGGCATGTGGGAACATGCTCACACTGATGGTTGTACTGGTTTACATTAAAAGGAAACAACAAGTTACAGCGTTCTGCAACATCGTCATTACACCACTTTGTATTTAAAGATGTGTTGTGCTACTAAATCACTGCTCAGTAGAGAAAATTCTACTTTTAGTTTTGGTTTATGGATAAAAATGGAATTTCCTGCTTTTCCTGGAAAAGGGAAGAAAAATAAATTTTCAAGTGAAGCTTTTTAGAATACTTCTACAGTGCAGCAGTAATTTTTTATATTTTTTTTAACCTTTGTGTGCATTGACATTTTTTTGTCCTGTCCTGAGTTGTTTCAGCAGATCCAGGCCAATGGCTCTGCTAATGTAAATTTAGCTGGGTGAGAAAAATGTAGGTTTTTGTGCCAGAATCTCACTGAAAAGCTTCCAACGGAGACAGATAGATTTGCACTTACACCATTCTCAAAACTCACAGCTGTCACGGCAAAGCTGCTGTCACTGTTTTTTTGTTTTATTTCATCAGTGTTGGCATATCTGGGAAAAGAAAAAAAAAAAAAGAAAAAATACAATGTCTAAATTAAGTTATTTGGAGGTATTTTATTCTTTAAGTGACATCTTCATTGTTTTAGAGGCATCAAAACAGAAAGAACTAGATTCCACTCTATTACTTCAAAATCCAGAATTAATTCAAAATTCATTAGTTAAAATTTATTTAAATACATTGTTTGTTTGTTTGTTTTTTTTTTTTTATGATTGATGTAAGATATTCACGATTTGGAAAACCAGAAGGAATATATATGAATGTATTTGCGTACGTGTGGTTGACCTATGCCAGTAACTGTGAGGGACCTTTGGGGGTTTCATTGTAGTGGTGGCTGCAGGTCTGATATGATCAGGAGTGGAGAGACTTAGTGTGTGTCTGTGGGTAGAGATGGCTTCGGTGAACCACCCAAATCACTGAGGTGTGGCGCTCTGAGCCCTGTGCGTGCTGCAGAAGCGGGGTGTGGGTTTCTCATTATCACAGGCAAACGGTAAAACAGGACACACGACGTGGAATGAAAACCACAATGCGTGCATCCAAATTTAACATTCATGCTTTGCACGGGGAAGGGCCCTCGTATCAACCAACACAACATACAGGCAAGCTGATGGCTGTTTATTGCCAATAATTGCTGAATCCAAATATCCGGACAATCTGTTGATGGGCGTGTGCGCGCGTGTGCGTGTATGATGGTGACTCATGCCAGAACATGCCTGTGTTTCATATTTCTAACTTTTCTAGTCTGTCACGTTCTTTGTGCTGGCAGAAGTGACCGTTTCAACATTGTCACGAGCGCATGCACACAAACACAAATATGCAAACACAACCTTCAGGTTTAAAGAAGGCAGGATGCAAACCTGCTGATGTATTCATTAGACAATAACTGCATTAATTAAGTTAAACACATTTCCTCAAGCAAGCACCATATATGATAATGATTTTATATTGGTATAAATCCAGTTGTTAGGTGAAGGCCTCAAAGGTTTGCTAGAGGATGCTGAGCAAACATCACCAAGAGGATGAAGGAGCATAAAAGGGAGATGAGGTTGTGAAGATGTTCAATCTAAATCAGCCACAATCCTGAAAGAAAACCTGTCAGCGGCTGCTGAAGACTTGATCTTGGGACTGAGATGCATCTTCTGGTGGACAAATGACCCTGGACGTACAGCCAGAGCTATACTGAAATGATTTAGATCAAAGAATACTATTGAGTCAGAATGGCCCAGTTAAAGTCCAGATCACAATTCAACTGAGGATATATGATAAGACTTAAAAATTGATATTCAAAGAACATAATCTCTATTTGATCCAAATGAGTTTAAGATACTTTGCAGAGAAAACGGGGGCATGGTTCAATCCCTAGATGGTTCTACAAAAAACCTAACTCCGGGGGTTGAATATAAATGCAAGACAAAACTTATTAGATTTTTATTTATTGAAAAATAATGAAAAACATGTATCCTTTGTGCTACTTTATGTTTGTCTACCACATATAATCCCACAAAACTAAATCGATCTGTGTTGCTTTATGGCTTAATGAGTACAAATGCTTTTTGAAGGCACTAGTTTTCTTTTAATAAAGTCTGTCAGTTTTCTTCTCTTGAAAGTCTCTTGAGTCTAAACTCAAGGCTCTCAATTAACTAATGAATGAGTTTTCATGAACAGAACCAGCATCAAGCTTGATAGTTGTGGTGGACTGCTTTGGGTCAAGAGTTGTTTCTTCGCAAATCTTAAAGTTCACCTGAGCAAAACTGCAGTCTGGGAATTTTTTTTATTTCTATTATTATTTTGAGACCTATTTATTTGAAAGTCGAGGTAGTTTTCTGATCATTGATAAGGAACAAGGACTACCTCAATCCTTAAGAGCACTCTTGATTAGACGAGATAAAAAGGGTTTTCATCATGAAGTAAACAAGTTTATTTTTTTCCTCAATGTTCAAGAGTTATTTGCTTTTATGAACCTCATTAGTATCTACACTTGCAAGGTTATTTTATATAATATAGGTCTTCTTACTTCGTTCTGTGCTTGAGTAACATTGAAATCAAACAAAGCTGCCCGAGATGCATTCACTGCTTGCACTTGAACCTTGTTTTACACTCAATGAAAGCTGCGTTTTATACACAGTTCATTCATTAGTGGCCCAATCCCCTAATGGAATAAAGAAAAGCGGACAAAAAATATTTGTGCATAAAACCTATGAAAGTGCTTGTCAGAAAACTATAAAATGATTTGGATTTACAATCCACAAATGCAGGCTTAAATGGCAAAAAGTAATGGAAGTGGATTACTTTATGAAAACATAATTAAGACAAAGCCATGTTGAGTTGTATAAAAGTCCATCAAAGCTACAGGAAAAGGGAGATGGAGCAAAAACAGATTCTTTTGGCGATCATATTTATCTTTAATATTTTGTACTGTCCATCACCTAATGCTGTTTGCTAGGTGATGTTGAGGAAAATGTGCTTTTTCTTTTCTATTAGCTGATAATGTACATGATAAATATCATAAAATCTTAATTGGAAATCACCTTCTTTCTAAAACTTTCCTGTCTTGGGTTAGTTAGGAATGCCTAAAATATTTATTTTTGCTAAATGTCAGAATGAGACATATGTTTCTCTCATAGTTTCTTGGATCTTTGACCCATTCTTTCTGACAGAACTGGTGTAACTGAGTCAGTTTATTGAATCAGATCTGAACACACTTTTTATGGTAGTGAAATCAACAATTTGTGATGCTCACTTCAAAACATTGACTTTGTTGTCTTTAAGTCACTTTTAAACATTTTGCTTAGTGCCATTAGTCCCATGAACGTCCCATTTGCACCAAGTTTCAACTTTCTGACTGATGTGTTTAGATTTTGCTTGATGCCATCTATTTTGTTATATTCACACATATCTGCGACAAAGGGGGGAACAAGAAAAAACATACACACACAACATGCCGATGCGACCCCAGTACTTTGCAGCTGGGAGGGTGTTCTCTGGCATTCAAGCTTCTACTTTTTCTTTCACATGTAATAATGATTATTATAGCAAAGTACTTTCCTTTTTGATTCATCACCCCCCTCCTCCCCAATGCCATGTGTTGCCCTCGCTGACTGGCATTTTAGCCCGTGTTAGTACAGGGCTCATATGTCATCATATAGCATCTTGACAAATTCTGGTGTTGAAACACACAATTCACACTAAAACATGTTTGTCTCTATATCACAGAAGCCATTTCCACCCTGAACAGTATGATGCCAGCAACTTCCTACTTGCATATAATCATTTGAAAATAAAAATTAGGCACTGTCATCTATGTAGAAATTGCACCCAAGGATGAACTCTGGTCTTCCACAACTTGTCAGCAATCTTTCTGATAGCTTACAAAATACACACACATCTATGAATGTAGATAAAATCCATCCATATTTGTGGTCCCTTATATCTATAATGATTTGAATTGACCCATCAAAAGCTTACAAAGCCACGGCATCACCATCCGGGTTTTCCTACACCATTAAAAGGCATGACAATCCTGATGAATGTAAAAACTATGAATTAGAAGAAGGTAATAAAAAACCTACAATCATCTCTTTCTCTGGTTATGTGCCTCTTTGTGTACCGCACGTAAATGTGAAATGTTTCACTAGAATTGTACAGTTGTTGAAAGGTATGCCATCTCAAAATAATAACCCTAAACAGTTTTATAAAATGTTAATTACTTTCAATTATTCCAGATTTACTATAGCATTAAGAAAAGCTTGAGAATTATTTTGAGATTTTGTTGTTTTCTCTCTGGGTTTGTGGAGAGCGTTTTTAGTAGCAGCATCCGGGCGGCTGCAGGCCGAGTGGCTGCTGTGGCCAAAGAGGCAGCCGTCAGGAGTCCTTTTTCATGACCTGCTTGGATGAGTGACTCTGCTGACAAGGCGCCAACTTTTGTGTGCGTGCAAATACACTTCTGCACAGATACGCCCATGTAGCGTGTGTGTACCCAAACTACATGGAGCGGATACGGACTTGCTGCTGCGTAACATGTGTCCGCATGAGAAAAGGCACATACAGACAATCCAGTGATTAGGCAGATGTATGTGGACATGCAGATGTGGTCGTGCTCGAACGCACACACATACATGTACGCGCAGACACACAAGCACGCATATAGTATTTATATCTAGGATCATGTCCCTCCCTGATTGTGAGGAGTGCTGTCAGCAGAGTTGACCAATCCAACTCATTCTACAGTTGATTTACTGTCCCACCACCAGTTTACCACTGTGTAATTACCCAACACACACGTACACACGCACGCCTACACACACACAAACAGGGAGAGTAAAACAGAGAGACGGCCGGACTGTAAAATTGCATCGAGGTTTCTATTTCCATTAGAATTGAAAAATGTTCACAGATATTGGACAGTCACAGGATCATGGTGATGATCAACACTTTAATATTCGCTTTAGTTGTATAAGGTGACATATTTACAACTCTCTTTTTTGCTTTTGTGACTCAAGAGCAAAAATAACAGAAGTCAAACTTTATTTCACAACATATAAAGTTCTAAAAATGTAATTACTTATTGGAGAAATTAAGTTTTATCACTATAACAGCTTCACCTAATGCAGAACTTGGCTATTTTGAAATTGATATATTTAAGCCATGTAACATCCATCATTGCTTACAAATTTTTATCTATAAACACTGAGCTCTTTTTGAAAGAGAGGAAAATTAAAAACATGATTAAAAATATGAAAAAAATCAATCAATCTTTGTATTTCAGATGTGGAAATATTATGCACTGACATATCTTACTTAAAAATATGTTCCAATCTTTTTTATGTGTAGAGGTACAGTTATTAATTAGACATGTGCTCCTTGCTCATATTCATCTTCAGAAAAGTGCTTACCAAGGCTGCTCAGATTTATTTTAAGTTATTTTAAAAAAACAAATTTAACTTTAATAGCCAATATGATCTAGTGACAAGCTCAGAAAATCACAAGTGTTTCCATGTAAAATTTATCAAACATATACAAACTTTCGTTAGTAGAATAATAAATTAATTAATAATATTTAGTTTGTAACATATTCAAAAGTTGAATATGGAGTCAATGGTAAATGGACTGAACTAATGTAGTGCTTATCCATTTTGTCATAATAACAATTCAAAGCCCTGTACACAATTTGTGCTTTTTTCTGCAACAGCAGAACCGTCTGGTGAAGATGAGAACATCCCTCTAAACTGTCGTGCTAAACCACTCGTCCATTTTCTAAACCCTCCCTAAAAGTTAGCAAAAGGCTTGTTTTTGGACTGTGGGAGGAAGCTGCCAGGCCCTGTAAAAACCCACAAAGAAGGACTGATTTTGTTTTAGAAATTGTGGTGTTGGCGATAATAATTTTAAATAGCAGTGGCGTTATCAGCTGACATAAATCCACATTTTCCTTGCCATTCTCTTTCTCACAAGGAAATGGTTTTATCTTTGAAAGGTTATCATAACCGGGTGTAGTTTCACTTTCAAGTCAAGACTGCCAGTAACTATCTTCGTGCGACTACCTGAATATTTTAGCAGAAAACCTTACACATACATTTGATGAAAGTGGTAATGATCAACATGTTCATGATGTTCAGCACCACTTTAACCCTTTAAATATCAAGAGATGCCATTTTACACAAAAAATTCATGTAAAGCAGTCGATTTTACAAAATCTCTGAACTAATCAAAATGTAAATTCATAACGAGATCAACCCCAGAAAGGTTATTTGGGTTTACGTCATTTATTAATATTTTTTGTTGCTGTTCTTGATTTAGTTTTCTGGCATCTATGAGATGGATTGCAGTGGAAAACATTGGATCAATCCCCATCTGTCAACAACAGTTTCATTTACACCTGCTCTGTTTGTATAGTATTATATGAGTAGGATTTAGCCCAGATTTAGTTCAGTTATGGATAAATAGTCGGAAAAAGTTCTCTGTGTGATGTGCTGCACATCATCTCCACTAGACCTTCTCTGCTGCAGCATTTTCCTCTGGTGCTCATATAACTTTGCCCTCTTTCTCGCCTGAGCCTGCCCGCCTGCCTGCCCCAGTCCGATTTGTCACTCTCAAACCTGCAATTGTATTCAAGGCCAAATATAGGGGTGGGAATGTTAGGGTGGGCTGTCTATGTGTCACACAACAAAGCTTCACATAAGGGTGTTGCCCTCTGCCTTACATCCTCCCACCTAACCGCCTGGCCTGGCCAAGTTGTTTGTATGGAAACGCATCTGTCTGCGTGTGTATGCGTGCGCGTGTGTATGTGTGTGTACAGTTGAGTCCAAGCCCTCCCCACCCTCCTCACTGCTGGTGAAGCAGACGGATTCCTCCCTCCTCCCTTTTTTTATGCGTTATTTGTGGAGTTTCCCAAAGATTCGTCTCCTGTCACTCCTTCTATAAAAACGCGCTGACAGGACAACAGCAGGGACCTGCGGTATGTTTTCTGTCGGTTCCTCTCATCCATTCAGGAGTCACTCTTCCGTCTCAGTTGTACCTTCTCATCTTTTTAAAAACTAAAGCTCTCATTTTCATAAAAAAAAATAAAAAAAAATGAAAGGAATTTTGTTTTCAGATTTTATTTTTTGGATCTATTTGAAACACCCGTTGGGAAACACCATCTTTTTGATTTGTACAAAGTCACAAGCTGTTGTGAGGCAAGAATTGCCATTCCTCTATTATTACACGCTAGAGAAAAAGGGGAGTCTTTAATGTTGAGGCATGGAAAGGAAGATGATTATGGTGTATGTCCGAGGGCATCCCCATTATACGGCCACAGAAACCCCTGCTGAGTCACGTAGGTCAGTATAGGATGTGAACGAAAAACACTCAGCGAGAGACACAGCCAGAGAGTTTATTCATCTCATAAACACCAAACATGAAGCGTCTCCCATCATTTATCTAATTTAAGATTCATCTTTCTTTTCTCACTGCTCGTTCTGTACTGCAAGGTCTTGCTGTAATGTCCCAATTACTTTGGCCCAATTTAGCACGGTGTAATAATACATTTTCCTGATGTTATTGGCTGAATTGTTTTGGTTGTGTTTATCAGGTGTATTCTGATTTAACTGAATTCCATGTTTGTAAAATTGTGTTAGTTTAGATCAGGATGAAACACCTGGAAAATGAAATGTTTAAGCCTTACAGAGCTGTTGGTGTTATTTAAATAAAATCCTGCAGTCTGTGTGACATTTGTAAGCCATATTACCATCACTTGTCAAGTAATGTGGCAATGGTAAATGGCAATATGGTAATAATTTGTCACTGCAGAGCTTCCTCACTGTTAAATTGGACTAGATTCCAGGAATGCAATGCTTTTTACAGTATATAACGGTATTAAAAGAGGAAGAGTAAAGATTGCCCAGAATGCATTGCATTAAACGATGCGGTACTATTTCAATAAAAAACATTGTTTGATTTTCACTTTTTTTTTACTATAGCATTTGTTACAGTGTATTATTTTTCATTTCCATCTGCCTTCTGAGCGTGATAACAACTCATTTCTTTTATGCGCTCGGCTTCTAACTCATCCAACAGGTCTCTCCTCTTCCAGTCCACACACTCCCATTTCTTCACAATGAGACATCAGTGTAATCTTTCTGTTGAGCAGGAAGCCACATGGCACACCCCATGCTCAGGTGCCCCTCCACCCTTGTGATGGTACTCCTCAAATATGCAGCGTGCATGACGGCGGCTACACCTGTGACTCACTTGCAAATTTCCATGCCCCTGAGGCCCCCTCTACCCCTTGCCCCTCAAAAAAAGCTTTCTGCACTCACACATATTGTACATTTTCAGGTCTGTGACACCAATGAGGGCCAAGGAGGGGGGACTCAGCCAAGGCTGAGGTGCAAGACGCCGCCCGCGTGCTTTAATTTTCACCTCCCCCACCATGATCCTCTGCCACTGGTGACACGAGCGGCCTCCCGCTGCACGTCTGTTTTCTCTTCTCCGGTCTGTCCCTGATGAATCCTGTCTCCTCACTCAGCTCATTCCCATCTCTGACGTGCATGCCTTACTTTTCTTGGATTTATTGGGGTTTCAAACAAAACCCTTCTTTTCTTCTGGCCGGTGTGCACACACGACAAGACATGATAGGTTTGCATTCAAACGTGAAAGAGTGTAACAAATGAACAGTAAACATTTAAAACACAAAGGAGGGATCTGCTTGTCTAACCCACCTCCGTGTTGAACTCCGCCCAGCTCATCTGCTGGTAAATTAATATTGCAAACATACATTTATTTACCTTTTTTTTTTAAATCAGATATGTGAAATGATTCAATCGCCTTAATAAGCATTTAGAATGTTTATGATCGTTTGAAGGTATTTATATTTATCTTTATGCAGGATTGTGCTCAAGTCCTCACTTTGTTATTGGAGTGTGTGTTTTTATGCATTTTACAAGGATTTTTAACACTGTATGCGGGGGTGTTGGGGTGTGTGGGGGGGTGCGGGTGTGTGGGGGTGGGTGTGTGTGTGGGGGTGTGCGTGCGCGAGTGTGTGTGCATGTGTCTCATCAGCTGATGAGGTGTTTACTAGGCTCTGTCTTTAGCCTGGAGGGAGCCCAAGCACACGCCTGGTCCCAGCCACCACACACTGGAGTAATTGGTCTTTTCACACTGCAAAAGCTTCATTACCTGCACCCCTATTTGCATCGCAGAATGTAATATAGTGCAGAGTTTATGCTCTGAATGCATAAATAGTTATGGTTCAATAGACTTTTAATGCATGCGTAAGGTGTGTGGTGCACAATAAGCAAAGCTACCATGGGATTTTCTCGCTGGATTTGTCAATAGGTTTATTTTTGAAGGTTTGGTTTCAAATATACATTTTATGAAAAGAAAGTTACTGAAGTATTTAACAGACAATGTAAAGGGATAATAACAATAATCAGTTACAATACCGACCTTTAAAACTAACTAAAAACAATAGCATTCCAATGTTATTTACATTTAGCATTATTTTTAATTGCTAATCTAATTATTGTAATAGTGTGAGTTTGGGTACCTTTGGAGCTCTTTTATTTTTATTTTTGTACTTAAATTAATATTTGTTAGTCTAGCATACACCACTTTAAATCTGATTCCACATTTAATTTAACATGTTTTATTGGATATTTTTAAAACTTAACTCTCAAACCAAATTTAAATGTCATATGTTGCAGAAGTATTCACATTATTCACTAGGTGTTATGTGTTGAATGAAGACTAAGCAATGCATCATTGTGAATTGAAACATGTTTTGATTGTTTATTGCTTTAAGGAGATACTCTTTGTCTTAATTATCATCTGACTTCTGGAGAGTCAAAGTTCCTCCTCACAAAATAAGTGAAACTGAGTCAGATTTGACGAAGGGGATCATTTTCTATTATCGTCACACACTTTGGGTTGTATTTATGTCTGGACTTTGACTGGGTCATTCTAGCACATGAAAACGCTTTGATCAAAACCATTAAATTTTAGCTCCACTTCTCCTGAACACAGATAACCTCCCACCCCAGTTTCAAGTCTATTGCAACTTATCACTGGTTTACTTTCAGGATTGCCCTTTAACGACCATTGTGTGATATGTCACTTAACTTCCAAATAACATGCGCTGCAGTTTCTGGTTGAAACTTGATAAGTTCAAGCGATTGGAATAGTTCTTTTACTTATGGTTTCTCTAAACATGACTTATGAGATTTTGTCTGTGAATGTATGGAGAAATGCAAAAATAAAAATATAAATAAATAAATAAAGTAATAATAATAATTAAATTAATGGTCAAGGAATAAAATTAAGTAAAACAAGCACACAAAAAAGAAAATTGAGGTGAAATAGCCAGATAAATTATTACTATTTTTATCACTCTTGAACACATGTTGAACACATTTTGGATAATTTATTGGGTTTTGTGCAGAAATTAATGGTATATATTCCATTAACATTCCAGGGTCAGAATATCTCTGAGAAGGATTTACTTACTATGTGGAACAAAATTAAAGACACTTTCTATGATCAGAAAACACAGAAAAGTCAGTATTTACAGTATAAATAAAGGTTAGCAAGGGATCCATTTTTTTCTTAATTTTTATAATAATGTCATTGGCCTCCATTTATCTGTCTCTTTTTTAATCTGCGCTCTATTCATGTCTGCATTCTTGGGCAGAATAGCATTAGAGTTCCAAATTTTCCTTGCAGTGCAAACCCTGACCAGAATACAGAAGTTTCAGATCCATTATTCTTTGCAGAACATTTTTCCATGTTAAACCATGTTGCATCTTGCTGTAAGAAGACAATCTCTTTTGCTCAAATTAAACTTTTATTGAGTCATTTCAGCTGGACTGACAATATTGCCCCGTCACTTAATGTTAAATTAAGGTAATGCTCAAATGTAGATAGTTGATTGTTTTTCAGTTAAATTATTACTAGTGAAGCTGTTTATATTGAATAATCATGCATCTTCTTAATCAGCTCAGCAATCTATAAAGAATATGATTTGTCACCAAAAAATAGAACCTACAGTGTGTCAGTATGACAAAAACACTGCGTTTCGGTTGCTGACAAGCCTTTGAGTTTTAGTTATGCAAACTTAGTTATAACAGAGGCAATAGTAAGTGAAATCAGAGGGTCTTATTACCCTTCATCATCCTGTCATTTAAAGGAAAGAACAATGTGTTTCTTTTTCAGGACTTCAATTTTGTCACTGGTTAGTGATTGAATTTTTATTTCTGCCATTAAAATAAAAATTCTTAATTGTGCAAAGATTGTTATTATTATATTGTTAGGCTATACTACAACATTATTTGCATGTCATTTATGAAAATTTCTATGTGCCAGTCCCTCCTTGTTCGTTTCCCACGTTACTTTCTAACACCCTCCTCCCCTGCACTGACATCAAAACTTTCCACAGCAGTAGATCAGTTGACCTCAGAGGTGATGTAATTGATCTTAAACTGTGTGACACTTCGCACGCACTTCATAATCTGCACGAAATCTGATTTTGTTTCAATTTGTTGAATATTAAAACGTACTTGCAAATGTTCAAACTCCCCCATGCATAAACTAAAGTTCTTACCTGAAGGAAATGCATTAGAAATTAAAAAAGACACAAATAAAATGGAAGCACAGCGAGTGTCGCTAATGAAACCTGATTAAATTCACTCCAGCTACGTCTTTCCTCTTCCTGTCGGCTTTTAGCGAACACCTATTGTAAATGAATGGGCCATACCATTAACAGCCTACAACCGAGCCTCCTATAAGACAATGGCAGGGACAGCAGTAAGGGCATATGTGAGCGCTAATAGGCAGAGGATGTGAGGGTGAGTGGCCGATGCTATTTCAGTCTGAGGAGGGCTAACAGGCTGGACAGTAAGACAGCTGGAAACAGTAATGGACACGTTCTCCTGGGGTCTGAGGGTGAGGTCAGCGCTCCAAGGCCGAGCCTCTGTTTCTCAGGCGGGCAGGAAAGGCATTGGGAAGGGAGGGTGGGTGGACGGATGGGTAGAGGGATGAGGACATGGAAATATAAAAAAGTGAAGCTGATGAGCATGTGAGAGAACCAGCTGCAGCATGAAGAGACACATCCTCATCCTGCAGGACACAAAGGAGGAAGGTTCATCTGCCACACAGGCACTAATCTCTTTTGATTGTTAATTAAAGTAAAATCCACAGCTCACTGTTTATTGTGTGTGGTCCACTTTTAATTTAGTACATGTGTATAAACTTAATAATTTACAGATATAATCTAAATATAATGTATATTATTTAAAGTATGCTATGTATACATACATATTTTTATTTATTTTACAAACATCAGAGGGAAAATGAAAAATAAAGGACTGCACTCACGTTTTCGGAGACACAAAATGCACATCAAGCATTTTTTTTTTTTTTTTTTATCTAAACAGGTCATCATATGTATATAGTTCTCATCTTCCCATCAGTGTGTGACTGAGACACAAAAAACATGTAAAGGCCCACCTCAGAATGGTGTGATATGGTCTACCCACAACACTGACCCAGAAATTTCCGCCTTTTCACTTCCATCTGCAAAAATGCAAAAGATAGCAAAAGGTGCACTGGCTGTTCTATCAATTTTCTCAGAAAAAAACAAAACAAAACAAAAAAAAAACAGGTTATCTGGTGCGTATGAATGTTCAGTGCACTTTTTTGTAATTTCTCTGTGGAGATTGAAACTATGATGGCAACGAGGCATTGTTTCTATGTATGCTGTGGTTTCACATTACCTTGTTCAGTTTTAAGTGACATAATTTCATCATCGTTGGGAAAAAATTACTTGAAGTATTTTTTTGAGGGGGAAAAATGTGCTTTCTGTAATGTTTGTGAGGTATTTAATTTGAATTATAAAATTAGATGAAACAAGATGAAATTAGAGTTTTGCAGAGAAATACAGTATGTTTGTCATGCTTTTGCTGCTTACCAGGACAGTAAGAAAACCATTTATCAAAACCGGCAGGACAACATTGATGCTCAGTTTGCCCCTAGTTCATCTCAGTGGAGTTGAAATGTCAGATCCATGATGAAATAAGGTTTTAAGATATTCAGTCATCAAATTTAATTTAACTTCATTTTATTTTTTTAAAATATTATAAATATGATCTTTTCAATCAAAATAAAATTTTTGGTTAAAACACAAAATAAAACCATAGAAATAAAATGAAAGCTACAAAAAGTGACTATATTCGGAATGTCATGTGAAAGTTGTGTATGTGTATGTGTATGTGTGTGCGTCAAAAAATATTTGTATGTGTGAGTTTTTGGTGTTTAATGGGGTAGTGAGAGTCCCAGGAAAGAGCCTGGTGGTCCCAGCGAGGCCTTTTGTGCCGTTGGCCACAGACTGATGCCCAAGGAAGTAAGCTGATTAGGGTTTTTTTTTCTCCCTCACTAAATAATACAGCACAGAAAACCAGGGGACAGCACTCAGGGGGTGTGTGTGTGTGTGTGTCTGCAAAGTGTACAGAAAAACCTAAAAGAATACTTACAATACAAATAGATGTTTAGTGCGAATTAATATTCAATCAACATTTTAATGCCTTAGGAGGCTGCAGAACCAGAACAACACAATCAAATGTCTATAGCCCCGCAGCACATGGTGTCTTATTGTCGTGTTATTTGACTTAAGCTTGATTTATGTTCAGCTGATGAAAACCTTTGCATGTGTCACATGAGTACTATTTCAGAAGGTATGAAAAATCTTTTTAAGAAAAATGGAAGATTAGAAGCACTGATTTCATGGAATACATAAGTTTTTTATCTTTAGACCACTAGATATTGATCATTTATATTGTTTCACATTGAAATAATTTTGAGAAACTGTGAAATTCTACTAATATTACCACAACTAATCACAACAATAATAATACAAAAAAATAATAATGAATCTAATTATGCTTTTACTTAATTGGTCCATTTCACCCCTTTTAAAACAACTTATGCCATTTTGTTCTTTTGCAGTTTTGGTTCCTTCATATTCAAAATTGCTTTTAGTGTGAAAATTTGGTGTTCGAAAACAGATGTTTCATAAAGACTAATTTATAATTGCTTTGACAAATGATGACTTAACATGTTTTTCCATAATTTAAATGTACACTTGAAATGAGTTACACAAATATGTGTGACTAATTGCAGAAGTTGTCTAGATAATATGACAAAAAATACTGAACACACAAGAAAAATAATACATAGGTTCTAGTAGGTGACTTTGACAGCAACCCTCTGAATGCTGTTTTTGAGAAAAAAGCAGCTTGTATGTTCATGTGTAACTTGAACAAATACACAATTTGAGAATCAATGTGTATTGTCTTTAGTAAAACCCTGTTTCACAGTAACTCCTCTCACACACTACAAGTTGGTGTTAGAAATAATCAATGCTCACTGTTAGCAGGACGGCTAACTGTTGTTCTTATGTCTCTTCATGTAAAAGGTAATTACATTAGACTAAAATGGATATCAGCAGAGCAAAGCTTTGCAAAAGCTCAAGATTAGAAATTGTCCACAACAATCTAACATACACATCATTTCTCACATGGCTACATTATGGTTTGTTTTCAGTAAAGGAGTGAAAATAGGCTGGGACATACGGACTCCAAATGGAGGTACAAATTGGATAAGAGCCTCAGGTAACCATAGATAAAATCTTTTTCGATAGTGCTTTTTACAACTTTTGTACTTTTCATTAAATACTAGATCAATTTTAAAGAATTTTATCTAATATTAAAATCCATTCATTGAGCATATGAGATGAAAAGCACTTCTGTTAAATCTAGGCTTGTTAGAAAACAAAATCTGCTGCATTTTCTGTAGCTTTGCTGACCGACCCGTCTGACTTGGTTCTCTTTATCTTTCTGATGATTCTCACTGCCTCTGAACAATCTGCACAATTTGTATGTGAATGATCTTATTCTCAGAATATACATTTACGCCTGTGGAAATGAAATAACCCTCATTTACTGACATCACTGACGACATTAAGTGTACATGAAAAAAAAACAAGAAAAAAAAAACACGTCGCTATCCTGTCGTCCAGCTCCCACTCTGGTTAGAGGAAACCATCTATAAAGCAAATGAAAGAACAGAGATTTATCTCAGTTGCTTCAACTCATGCATTTACGGTATAGCTGACTGCCATGGTGATATTATCAGAGTTGTCCGAAGCCACAGTGAGAACACCCACGGTTCTTCTTTGCTTTTTTCTCAGGTTGTTACTCAAGATTTTGACCCATGGTATGAATGACTTTTAACCTCGGTTTCTGCAGGGGAAGTAACGATTTTACTCTGACAGTGATTCTACGAAGTGGGAAGAGATTCAATCAATGTCCAGTTTGGACTTTTTTTCAATAGTAAACATAGTTTTTGCTCTTTAACTTGCAGCTGTTTATTTTGGCAATTAGAGCTGTGTCTCTAATAAATATAGCAGATTTAGTCATATTGTGCCTTCTGGTTATTATCTTTAAATCCTTCAAATAGTCAAGACTTGTTTTTATCAGTGGACGTACATAACTTTCTTGTCAGTTGATAGATTTTTTTTTAATATCCTATTACATACTGAAGTTTTATCCATTGCAGACTGTAAATAAAAATAACCCTGAATTTCAGGTAGAGCAGATATATTTTCATAGATTTTACAACTGCAAGATTCAATATTGGAATTTTGTACAACAGATCAACGCAAAATAGAAAATTATTGAGAAGTGAAAAGAAAATTGGTTTTCAAAACTTTCCGAGATGTGAAAAATGAAAAAACTTAGTTTTAATCAGCCTCCTTTAGTCTGATTCCCTTAAATAAAATCTTTTGCATCCTACAGCCAGATAAATGAACCTAATCAAGCAAATAGAGTTCGCCTAGGTGATAAGATTGTGTAGAAGTTTGTAGAAGAGTTCAGTTCCACAGAGAACTGTTCAATTCAGTATTCATCAATGGAAAAGAGTACCAATGATCCAGCAGGGGCATAATGAAAGCATGGATCAAACCTTTTGAAGATGTTAAAAGGAAAAAAGGTCAGTCAAAACAAACAAAAAAATATTGACATGGAAAAAAATTGTTTTTTAAAGTAAAATTGGAAATTAAATCTAACCCTCATAATTTTAATGTGTAACTTAAGGAAAGATCAGGAACTCCATAAGTGAGGTCATCTGAAAAAACCTGATACATGAGAAATCAATAACTCTAATGGAGAAAATAAAAATGTTCAAGAATAATTTATGGATTTAATGAGGACCAAATGTTATGCCAGTGGGAATTGTTTTTGAGAAAATGAACTATTAAAGTGTGTCTAGAATTTTACAGAACAGATGAGTCTGAGTCAGAGAGTAAGAGTTCAATAAATTTGCTGGACTCACAAATACTCTGTTAACTCTTTTGCCTTTCTGGGTGGGGGACAATAATTCACTTCAAAATAGTGCACTATTGATTGATTGGATAAAATCCTCATAAAATACATTGAAGCTTAAATTGTAATATTTAGGAAGAAACTTCAGCAAGGTTCTAAAGATGTGACCAAACTAAATATCTTTGATCGTATCCACCTCAATGTAGAAATCTCTATTTCACTGTAGTGCTCAAACTTCATAGAAACCAAGCAACACATTGCTTTACTTTGGAATTAGGGGCAGACTTTCTCTAATACTGTGCTCTCGTTCTCCAGATAGATTGAAAGGTCAAGTCTTACTAACAAATCAACACCAACGAGGCTCCTTGAACACTGTTGCTTTGGCCAAAGGATTTGCTCTGTAAACACTGAGCCACCCTGCTGGGTGTGAGTTTTGTGATTAGCAAGAGCGAACCACCACCACCATCTGTCCAACGGCTGAGCTACCTGACCGTCTGAGCGGATGTCTTCGGGCGTCTGAAGTCAACATGTTTGATGGCGGAACGTCTTGTCTGGAAAATTATGGAATTTGATTAATACATTTTCCAGGTATGGATAAGCACGAAACAAGAAACCAAGTTTGGAAAAGCCATCCTTTCCTTCCTTCCGTCCGTCCGTCCGTCCGTCCGTCCATCCGCTGATCAAAATGGATGGATTTCTTTGTACAGGTTTCGTCTTTGATTTGGTTTCCTAAAGCAGAGACTTTACCTTTACCACATGTTTGTGTTACATCAGCATGCTAAGCCAAAAAATTTAAATGGAAATGTCAAAGACAATTACGTTACAGGATACTCTGACAGTATGGGGCCATGTGAAAAAACATTTAATATTTCTGTGAAGAGGCGTTGCGATTGTCCAATAAACACACAGGAATTAAACAAGCTCTGATTCCTCTACAAGGTAGAAAAGGGAGAGTGTGACACGATTTAAATGCAGGAATCTGCTCGCAGACAGTGTCAGTCATGTCAACCACAAGGTTAAATATAATATAGTCTAACAAGCCATACGCTCATGTCCTTTCTCTCATAAAAAAAAAATACCACGTAAAGCTGATAACAAGCCCAGGAGGTGAGTAAACTGTTGAGCGCTCAAGAAACACAGCAGCCATCTGCGATGTAGCTTCCTCTCCACCTCCCCCAGTTCGCAGACGTCTTGCAACACAACTGTAAAACAGTCAGTTTTCCTTCTGTACATGTGAAAATGAGGCCGATCGATTGAGCTGTAGCTGTGCGCACGGAGATGTTGACGTTGTGCGGCTGAGCCCTAAGCGAGCTGCTGGTAGGTCGTCGGGTCACACACCCACCCACTCCTCATTTCCCATACTGCACTGCTGACATGGCAGAGCTCAGAAGTGTGCTGTGTGCTGCTTTCTAAAAAGGGGATCTTTGGGTTTCAGCCGCACCTTTGTTATCTGCAGCTTTATTTATGCAATATAAATGTACTTATATGGCACACAGGATGGGCAAAAGATGAATATAGTGTAAATTTTTCCTGTTGCAGGGCACAAGATGATGTTTAGGGGCAAAGCTTATCTGGTTGTGAGTTTGTGGGCATAGTAAGTGGGTTACCCTTCAGTATTTTGCTATGCACTTGCACAGTTTTTTGTTTGTTTGTTTTAGTTACCATAAGACTTGTGGTGTGTGGTACACACCAGTTCTGCTATACACTAATTTATGCAGTGCGATACCAGCCACTAAATGTGCCAGTATATGTCTGTTGGTATAGACTTTTTTTTAATACAGTTCCCTTGTCTTATAAAGGACATAAATTATGAAGGAAATAATTTATTTCAGCAAATTCTTGTTTTTGTTCTCCAATAAGCAGAGATACTATCTGTATTCATACCAAGACAAAAAACAGATTAGATAAAAAGTATAAAAGATGGATAATATATTATCACCTATAGAACTTGGTTTTAATTCTGGGCTTTTTAAAACTGCACATTTTGAATGCAGCAGCTCCCCTGGGATTAAAAATAAACATGAGGTAAAACATAAATCTACTGCAACCCAAACTAAAAAACCTACAAACCCATTCCCGGAAGCAATCTATGCACCGTTCTGGAGCAATCCCAGTCCTATCCCAGTACCATGCTGGAATTTACTGAGGTTTTGAGAGTGAACCATTCTTTTACAAATGTCTGTAGAAGCAGTCAGCATGTCTGGGTGCTGGATTTATTATCATTGGTTGGATTGGAATAGTTAAATTCTGTGATTTTTTTGTAGGTGAGGGAATACTTTTGGCCACATTTAAACCTAAACTGAAACTAATTCTTTATTTTGGTTTTATTTTAAGACAATAACCTTTTATTATTGCTCATGTTCTACATCATGTTCTTCTTTTAATATCCTGTCCAAATCTGACATTAACAGAAAGTGTCTGCTATGTTATAGATTATATATCTAAACCTTTATCGCAGCAGTAGAATTTCACATTGTACAAAAGCAACTGAAATATTTATTTTTTTAACTTTTATTTTCAGCAACATTTACTAAAAAAGGGTGTGATGGTCAAGAGGTGTTAATTGCATAATGTAAAGATAGTCAAGATTGAACAATTTGAAAGAGAAATGATTTGTGAATTAATGGCTGATGGGCTTAATTTGAATCGGAGCCTCAAAATTTACTTTGTGCTCCCTTCACTGTTGACAAAGATGCTGATTTTTCTAAAAGAGTAAAAAAAAAAAAAATTTCACCTCCATTAATACATTATTTGAGAGATTGAATTGCACATTAAACTGGCGTTTCTGTCTTCTCTGTAGATCACTACTGAGCTTGTTCAGCGCTTTTGAAGCTAAAGTTTTCAGCATTCTGTCTCCAGCATCACTTCTTTGGTCTGAATGTTTGTATACTTCAGATCTGGACTTAAGTTTTTCTGTGCACAGTCCATATTTCAATGCTTCACAATGGGAAAAAAGCCAGAGGTGAACTTTTTCTGCAGAGGTTATTAAACCCAAAGCCTTTCTGACTTTGATTTGGCTTTATTTTTAGCTCTTTATGCAGTTATATTTGCAGAATGTTACGCGAAAGTTTTATAGCAGTACTTCCAAACTCCAATTTTCTTATCAGTTACAAATTGTGCGTGAGGGCAGGCAGGTCGAACAGGAGAAAGGCACTTATTTTTAAATAATGAATAATCGCTTTAAGAGCGCACAGCCAAATTGGTGCGAAAATCTGCTCCTGCCATGTCCCAAAAAAAAAGGTTACCAATTTTGTCAATTTTCTCTAGCTGTTTCCAGAGGACAGCTGCAGCGCTAAATAGACATTTATCAGGAATCTGGAAAAAAAAAAAAAGAAATCAAAAACGCAGAAGCTAGGATGTCAGATCAAGGTCGCTAAGTTGCAGAAAAGTGGAGGCAATTTAGCAAAGTTGTTTTTGTCAATGAAAGAGCTATCCCTGTTCACCAGCTCCTCGTGAACAGAAGACACTGGGCTCATTTTCAGTGTTGTTGTGTGAGTCAGCTCCTCTGTTCTTGTGGATGACTTTTTCTTTTTCGTGGCTGAGTCATCTTTTTATACAAAACGACTGATGGATTATTTATACAGTAATTGAATGAACGTGGTGGTGTTGAAACAAGAATGAACGCTGGACATGATTTTATTGGGAGCTGTATCACTGCATTCGAATCTGTACGTGAATCTATTTTGCCGTGATGAAAACAATAGAACCTCCAGGAGCTATTTTATTTTTCTATAATGAGACCTTAAAAATGTGCATAAATTATGTAAAAGTCTGAAAGTTTGAAATAGTTTGCGGAAACAATCGCCTCTGGCAGGGAAAAAGCGCTTGAATAAACATGGTGAATGAGGTGGGTAAAAGGTGAAAACTGGGAGTATAAGGAGAATTAGAAATAGAAAATGGAGTATATAAGTAAAGATGGATGGATAGATGGATAAGGGAGGGTGGGAGTGATGGAGAGAAGCTCAGAAAGAAAAAGAGAAGTGTGAGTTTGGCTCAGTGAGAGCAGCTGTATAGAGGACACTGTGGGTGGAAGTGGTAGAGTCGTGGGTGAGCTCAGAGTTTAACTGCCAACCCTCCCTGGTCTCTCAAACTGCCCGTCACACGCTTTTGCACACGCACGCACACGCGCAGTTAACTTACATGCTCCTCCTGCACGTGCACACACACACTTCTGTGTGCAGAGTTCCAAGTTGACAACCTGGGAAAACTTTCTGTCGTTTAATGCGTGTCAGACACAAGAGGAATCTACCCCCTGTAATGAGACGTGTGCTTTCCGTCACCCCAGGTGTTCATATTGCTGGAGACAAGTGCGTTGCGATAACAGTTAAGCCCTGTGCCAGTGCATACAAATGGAGGGGCCAAACGCAGTTGTGTACATGAACCGTTTGACATTTTGGACACCATGCCTCAAATGGAGGAATATGAGGCGTGGGTGAGGCGGGGGTTGTGTGTAGTCAATTGCAGGTTTCCTCTGCTTGCAGAAACTTCTGCTGTGATAAATAATGAGAGCAGCAGCAGATGCAGAAATAGTAATACCCCCCCCCTGCCTCCACCTCCTTCCTTCCCTTGTCCCTGTGGTCCGCTTCTACGGAGCTCCAGTCCAGCCGTGACTTTTCCAAGTGATCCCCTCCCTTCTGCCTCCTCAGTTATGGTTAGCATGCCGGCTAAATCTGTAGCCGTGCGTCTGTAATTAGGCTTCGTCTGTGCTGGACTAAGTGCTACACACTGGCAGCTGGCAAGCCAGAGGAGTGTAAACACACACACCCCCACACACGCGCACATGTGTGCCCGGTGAGAAGCACGAGCGATTGCACGCGCTTTATCTCATGTAAAATAAGTGCATAGAGGGTAAGCGAGGACAACACTTTCACACAGTTCCTGAAAGAAACTGTGGCCTTCACCAAATTGTTTCTTCATGAATTCTGCAGTGCATCAATCGTCTCCTCTTCTGACATTTTCCTTTTATTTCAACCTTTTGCATTTGTCCTCTTCCCCTCAACCTCTCTCAGCTGCTTGCTGCAGATAGCCTCTCCCCCTACTAAGCCCATCTCGTCCCAGTGCTGTCAAGTATAGAGTGGGCAGGTTGACCTGACAACGATAACAACCAAAGTAGGCATGAGAGCTCTTTACCACCTATACATGTTAGAGCAGAAAAAAATAAAAAAGAAACAAGGGACGTTGCTTCAGCGGTGAGGCAAAATCCACATGAAAAAGCAGAGGGGCAAACACCTGCGGGTGTGCCAAAAATGTCGAGTAAGTAAGATAATACAACATGTTGGTGACAGCTGCACTGCCCTGCAAAAGTATCCTCATCCCTTGAACTTTGTCATTTTTTAATATAAATTTTTAAGGGAATGTATATGAAAGATTAACACATAAGACAAATATGTGTTGTTGAGGTCAATGTCTGGGTCAAATTAATTATTCAAAAAACTCCGTACTGTCCTAAAGGCCTATACATACAATAAACAGAAACACACAGCAATATATTTAGGTAAACACGGTCTGAGTAAAATGAGCTTGAACAAAAACAAGGAATAAAAAGTAAACCTATGAACAATTAATTATGATTAATGTCCTGTACTTTTTCTAAAGTGCAAATTAAGAGCAGCAACAAAAGTGTTTTGTTTTTTTGAGCTGGGCCTTCAGCATCTCAGATGTTTAACTTGGTGTTCACAAAGGAAAGTAAACGGTAAAGGATTTTCAAATGTTGCTACAAATGCAAACCTGAAAAGTGTGGCATGCATTTTAATTTATCAACATTTTGAAGAACTACTATTTACAGAAACACAACCTAAGGCTTTTTTCGGGTGTGTATTTACCATCTTTGTACATGTAGAGGAGTCTTTGACTATTCTACTTTGCAAAACACCAAAAAAAAAAAATGATGGCCACTGTTTACAGACTCATTAATAAATTGGAATATTACTGAAAAGCTCATTTATTTCCAAAAGAATCACATATAGATTAATTACACACAGATGTTTAATGGTCTTTATCTCTGACAATTATAATGATTTTATACTTACAGGTGCTGAAAACATAGCATTTAATATTAAAATATGATATCAGACCAATAAAGCATGCTTAATACCTAAAAATGTATGTTTAATGCCTTCTTACAGGCTGTTATTTTCAAAAGGTACATTTAATCAGATAAACCAGCCTATTTTGAATGCATTATCTAATTTACTGAATATGTCTGTAAAACCAGCAAGTTTCAAATCTTGCCACAGATTCACAATTGTATTTGGTTCTGGGCTTTGATTGGTCCTTTCTACTTTTACTTTGATGGAAGGTGGGCTGCTGTTGAAGTCTTTTGCAGGCCTTGTTCCGTCCTCTCATCAACTCCGACCAGCTTCCCTGCTGAAAACAAATCCCGTCTACAGCAGGGAGGGTGGGTTTTTTTGTTTTTTGAAGTGATCTTTAGTGTTTGTTTTTCTACACAAAAAGTATTTTGCATGTAGGCCAGATTCTATTTAATAATTCTATTTCTCCTCCGATCAGAACACATTCTCCCACGTTTGACTTGTGACAAACAATCAACATTAGGTCAGATTTATGGAGTGCACCATTAATAATAATTGTAGCAACATAATCCCCCAGCTGCATCTCCAGCTCTAGCTCCTGTAGAGTTACAATGGGCCTCTTGCCTGGCTGGCTGATTAACTCCCCTTGCTCAGCCTGTCAGTTTAGGTGGCCAGGTAGGTTTATAGATATGCCATACTTTGTCTATCTTAAAACGACGGACTGAGAAATACTCCATTGATATGCTTAAAAACTTGGGATACTGTTTTGTAACAATTTGAATGTGTTCTATTGCTTTTACTTCACAGTTATGTGCTAATCTGTGCTGGTCTCTTATAAAACCTCTAATAAAGTACAATAATGTGCAATGTTATGCAGTGAGATAAATGTTAGACTGAAGCTCTCAGCTTAATGACAGGCTTTAACCCTCGGAAAGTCAAGTGTCTTCCACAGTCATGTCTAAAAGGTTGTTTAAATAAAATGTTTCCTGTCCTTTCACTGATGCATGTTTCTCTCCTTTTCATTGACACCCGTCACTTGCGCTTTTTGTGGTTTTTAACTGCATGCTTGTTTCTGACAAGAACCTCCAATTCCCTGACGAGATGAAAGGCATCCAGGCCACTCATTTGTGTCAGCGTGTGGTTTCGTCCGCTGCGCCAGGACACTCTCGAGCTCCGCCGGTCCCTCTAGTCACATCCCCAACCAGCCCGCATATCTTATTTTGGCTGCTCTGAACTGCAAAACCCACAATCCTCCGCTGACCAGAGCCCTCTCCTCTCTGCTGGCCATAATGATAATGTGGATATTGATAGACCAGGGGGATTATTATCATTCACTGAATATAAGTTTTTATTGTCGTGCATTTGACTGACTCTGTCTGGAAAACAGTAAACAAGTTAGTACGAAGGAGCTGAAGCTGTTTCCTCCGTAAATTGAGGTTAGCCCCCAGAATATTTTAGGTGAAAGAAAAAAAAAAGGGTTTATTGATATGACTAAAATACAAGCTCTAAAAATATTCAAAGCAACTAAAAAGAAAACATCATAAGGCGCTCTATGAAAATGTTGTAAAAACCTGAATATGTGGGCAGAAGGAGAAAACTGAGTATCGCCAGTGAGCACTTTTCCTTTCTGCGATATGTTCATTTCTCAGTATTTTATCTGAACTGATCAGCAGCTCAGAGCATCAGCCTTCAATACTGTTCCCATTTGTTTTCAGAGAAGAAAGAAACAGAGGAAAAAAATACTACACTTCTTGTAAAGCACATAAATAAAACATTTTTAATAAAGGCACTTTTGGCTTTATTTCAGGAGCAGTGGCTAATTAGACAGCTGTGAGCTGGAATCTGACCTCTGATTAACCAGATACATAATATAAACAATATAAAAGACTTTAGTTGTTTTTTCTTCCATTAGGCTTTAATGTAGGAACATCACTGTGTTGCAGAGTTCCTAAAACCTTTATCCTAATATTACAGATAATATATATAGAAATTGTGTAAAGGATTGCCTGTATGAACAGCAAGACAACATATTTTCTGACATTTATTAATTTTCTGAGAGGCATTGGAGCTGTAAGATAAGATGTGTAAGCTGCTCACTAAAAAAAACAAAGATATAAAATTGTCAAATGGAAAAAAGCATGTTTTTAATAAATTTCTTTCATTCTTTTAAGCAATGGTTCACCGTTTTCAATTGGAGTTCTTCTAAAAAGAATATAGCACTACGAAAAGGTATTTTACACCCTTACAGATTTCTTCTCTTTTTGCTTTTTTGTCACATAAAACGTTTCAGATCATTAAATGCATTTTAATATCGCTCAGTAATAACCCAAAAAATAAATCCAAAGAGCAAATTTAAAATGGTGAAACAACCTGACACTATGTGGAAAAATTACCAGACCTGTTAACTGGTTGCTGCCATTCTGGGTGGCAACAACTGTAATCAAGCATTTGTAATTGCCAGCAATCAGTTGTTCACTGATGTAATATAAAATGAATTAATGTGGGGGGGGAATTCATCATGCTTGCATTATGGGGTTATTTACATGGAAGTTGGTAATTATTTGAATGGAAAAAGTAGGTAGGACGTTATGTGCCACCGGTGATCTTCCTGTGTGAAAAACACACTGAGAATGGAACATGTAAAGAGTTTCTGGTCAAAGGTACTGTGGAAAACAAAGTGGTGTAAAACTCTAAAACATTATGCTGATTTAGTTCTATCAAGTTTTACACTGTCTTACTTACTTGACATTTATATATATATATATAAGAGATATGGGGGGCATGGCTAACGAATCAAGAAGTGGTAGTAAACTACATTTCCTCTGTGACTTCTTTACCAATTTAAAACTTTTCTTTTTGAAACAAGCAGCTGTTAATTAGCACATTAAGCAAGATATCCACAGACTGAAGACTTATCACTGCTTATTAATGATTAGTCCCAGTTATTTGCTCTTATAAGGTTTTTTTTTTCCCCTGTTTTAGCTAAAGCCCAGGGGATCTCTCTGAATCTTTAATTGCTAAAAGCTCCATATGTCGACAGGCAATCTCACATTGACATATTTGGTGCTGAACAGGTACTCTGTTGGTTTCTATAGCTTTTCTTCTTTAACAGATGGACTCCTATGAACCAAAGGTTTCTTACACCTCACTTTGCCTATATATCAGTTTGTGGGAAGAGAACCGAAACCTCTTGCTTAGTCTCTCATTCTCAAGCGTCTCTGTCACATCTCCACCAGAGGTAGAGTCTCTGCTGTGACCTGCAGATGGATAGTATTGCTGTTTAAGGGCCCTGCTGAGAAAACCACAACAGACTTAAGGGAGGTATCAAGACCTGCTGATAACAGACACCCTAACCTTTAAAGACGTCTCTCTCTCTTTCTTTCTCTTTCTTTCTGCGGAGGGGAATAAATCCTACACCACATCCTGTCAAACCCCACATCATCACGGCCTCGACGCGACTTCTGCAAAAATCAGCATGAAAGCTGCTCTACGAAATATGTGGGCCAGCAAAACGATTGAAACCAAAAGAAAACTTTAGCTTTTTGGTCTCATTTGTTATTAGCAGAAGACAAAGAGTTAAAGCTTTTTAGTGGTACAGTCACAATGCCTGTCCCTCAGCGATTGCGTTGTTGCCTAACCAGAGCTCTCCCACCTCCTCTCTCAGTGGGTCAGCTGTGCCCAGGGTGTGTGGGTTGGCGTTGTATGTTGAGGGAGAGGGAATCTGTGCGAAAACTGTGTAGGAGAGGTTTAGAAAAACATTACGGCCTGGCAGATGAGGTGTGGGGAGCGCGGGACGAGGAGGAGATCAGAGGGGCGGGCAGTGGAAGGGAGCATGTTGGGTTGGGGGTGGTGTGGTGCATAGGTATGACAGAAGGGGAGGTGGGAGTTTTTTTTTTTTTTTTGTTTGCATGTGTGTGTAAGGGGTGGAGGTGGCTGCTGAGGTAATATCTCTGGGAGAGTGGTTAGATCATGTTCCTCTCCCTGTCTTCTCATGCTGTGGGTGGGGCCTTGTGGCGGGGCTGGCTGGAAAGGAGGGAGGAAACAGAGAGGCAGAGAATGAACAAAATAAAAGAAAGAGGGAGAAGTGGGAAGGGACATGGTGAGAGACGGCAGAGCCGACGGTTCTCACTGACGCAGCACCGTCGGTACACTACTCATGTGGCAAGGCTGGTGTACATGAATCTTTATCTCTTTTTTTGTGATTTTACATTTTTCTCGTGAGATACCTTTTTCTTTTAAACATTTAGATTTGCAGAAAACAGAAATTTGTCATCAAAATCATTTGAACATACAAAGAATTACTCCAATGTCTGACTTACGTCTTCAAAACCAACAACCCATAGGAACATATTTAGTAAATTGTCCTATTCATAATTATAATTGTAAGAAGATTATTTAAACTACATAGAGTTTCTCATTGCTAGTTACATGGTTTGACACTTCAGCCATAAGATTATGACCATCTGTTTACTATTGAGTAGCCCGGCCCTCCTTTTCCAGGAATCCAGATTTTATTGTTTCTTTCTTCACAGTATTATGATCAGGTAACACACTGAGTCTTACTTACTTTTTTCTTTGCATAAATTAACCATCTTTACCTGACCAATGCCTCTGCATTTACTTTGAAATGATGATTAAAATGATGTGTGAAATTTGTGAGAATTGGCAGGGCAGTGCCATATAAGAAAATAGATTTTGTTTAAAGCAAGTAGTAATCTGGATCTAAAAAATTCAAACACTTTAGAAAATAAAACAATTTGATCTTTTTTGTCTTTTGTTTTCACACTTTTTATCTGATTACATTTACCAGTTTTTTTTTTTTAAATTATTTGTCTCTTTCACTAGATTCATACAATGATTAAAATGAATTACCAATACCTGTATTTAGTGTGAGTTTATGTCAACCTCACCTCTCGTGAGCAGTGCAGTCACCTTTTGCACAACCACCTTTGTAAAATCATGGCCTACTTTCATGTCCAAGATTTTCGAATCTGCACATTATGTGTTGATGCAATGAATCTGGGCTTTCCCAAACAATCTTAGCATTTTTTTTTTTTTTTTTGCCATTTACAATGAGATTGAGAGTGAACAACACAGGCTTGGGTGTCGCAGCTTCCCGTCTTTCTGTGTTTCGTCACATGCACTGTGCACTCTGCTCAGACAGCTGTCAGCGTGGAGAAGAGCTGAGCAGAGGGCAGCACAAAAACAAGTTACTGAACATTTTCTGCAGGTTTTGTGTGCACACAAACAACTAGAAAAAAACACTGAATTATGTTGTGAGCCAATATATTATTGAGTCATATTTAACCTTATTATACATGCTAACATTCTCTTCAGCAAATTGAAGAGCGTAGCAAGGTGTGGGCTTATTGATGCCTATAGCTGTTTGGGTCTTCAGATATAAAAATTGCTTCTGTCCTACAGAAACTTGTCTCTAGAAAAAAAAGAAAAATTTTGCACAAGAACACTTTTTAAACAAGTTGCTGAGAGAGCGATGTTATCTAATGGTGTTGCTTCACTGTGTTTTATCAAGGTAAAGTCATCAGCGCTGTCTTCCAGGAAGTTTACAGCACCTACTGCTTCCTTCTGCTGACAAGTTTTAAGGAGATGCTTATTTTGTAGTACTTGTCACATGTTAACAATGCAGCAGTACCAATATCTACTTAGTTGACCGTGGTATAACTAGGGATGTTTTTTATTTATTTATTCATGTTAATGAATGAGGGAAATAAAGGGGATTCTTTTAATATAAGTCAAGGTAATAAAAGTTAGCTAAAATCTTTAGCATATAAGCTAAGTAATTGAAATATACTGTACCACTGTGTGTGTATTATACACACATGAGATGTTGCTGTTTGACCTGCACTACTGATGTAAAGCGACTTTTCAATTAAATTCTGACTTGTTGAGTTGCACCTATACTTGAACAAAATATTGCCTTTTAGAAATATCCTTTATTGTCCCTCAGTGTGGAAATAAGAGTGACAGGGAAGATGAAAGCATGCTGATTTACACAAAGGAAAAACTAACTAAATAAATAAGAATAAGAGACTTTTATGTAAGGGCAAAAATCACAACATAACAAAAGTATTGTACCATTACTGGGACTCAAATAACTGTCCTGTCATTTACATTAACCTTTAAATCTGAATAGAAAAAACATCCTGCATTCCCCATTTGGTGGTCTGCTCTCTCCCTGTTAGTAGTCAAACCTCAAAATATGTCCAATACAGTTTCAAGGACTGTATCTGGGTGCTTCATATCTGTAAAATGAATTCACGCAAACTATCCCACAACGTTGTAGTTCTATACAGGCCATCACAATGACACACAAAGAGGACGATTACTAACAGCCCAAAGGGAGTGGTGAATGTGCAGTAGGGGGTGTTTTTTGGACTCAAACCAATGCATAAAACCTGATACAGTGTGAAAACATTGGGTCCATGGCGACAGCCTTCATGTGGATTCCTTCTGACACCACTGCTGTGAACTCTCTGGTAGGTAGTCAATGCTTGCTTCAAGCAGCGTACACCTTCAGCTGAGTGCCACATTGTGACTGAGGGCTGATTCACACATGTTTGCATATCTGGTTTTATTTTTCTGTCATGTAGCACAAATACTCTGGTGAAGACTGTATAATTCTCCACAGTGCCTAACGTTTTAGAGTAAAGTTAGATTATGAGTGTCGTATCATTAGTTAAGCTCTTAAGCCATAGTACGTTTACCCTTCCTTAATTTTCAGCCCTTTTCAGCTCCCTCCCTATTCCTGGTATGGTGAAGCACGTTAAACTGGTTTTATGGTGGCACATCTTTGAAATTTCTCTTGTCCTAAATGATGGATAGCATGTTAGCTTCTAAACCAGCAGATCCCACCTTGTCACGAACAGCCTCACCTCTGGGCGTATCAGTTTATTGTATCTTTATTGGAGCACCTAAACTAAAATACGGCAGAGTTATAATTAAGACAAACTGAAGTACATGCTGTGAAACAGAGGTTACCAGAGCTGATGAGGATAGTTAGAGTCACATGCTTGACACTGAGTGAGATTATCTACACGTTTCCTTCAATCAACTTAAAATTTTTGCATCAAAAGTTTTCCTTCTTCAATTATATGATTTTTCATGAGCAGTTTGTTCCTTAACAAAAATGTATCAAACCTTTTAGTGTTAGCATCTTTATATCACTCACATCAAGTTTGACAAGAAGAAAAATACATGCTTCCAAACATTGGTCCAAATCAAAATAAGTATGACACTACCTATCAAATATAATAACTCATTTTAAAAAGATATGTTTTGATTAATGTAAATGCTTGACTCAAAATATGCCAAATTCAGCAGAGCGTTAAGCAAAAAAGTTGTTCAAATCTCTGCATAAACATATTTTGTTCCTTTCTTATCAGTTTAAAAATACCAGATGTATAAAAGTTGTCTTTACTGTCACTTTACACAGATATAATTAGGTGATAGAATAGTTTCACTCAAAAGAACCTTACTGAAGGTGTGCATAACACAGTTTTGGCTACAAACAGTGTGAAAGTTTTAAAAAAAAGTTACAGTTTCAAAACCACACCCTGAGGACGATTCAGGCATCATCTGAATCATCCTGAGACGTCTTAGTTAATGTTTACGGCGTCACCCCAGGGACCGAGATAAAGTTGGACAGGCTGCCAGTCCATCATTGCATCACATAGAGAAAAAAGGACGTACAGTAATGCACACATACATGTATTCTCACTTACGGGTAGTTTAGAGCGATCAATTAACCTTTGCATAACACAAAGGCCCTAGTATGGATTTGAACCTAGAACCTTCTTGCTGCAAAGCAGCAAAGCTATGAACTGCACAGCCCACAATTGAGTCACGTTTTATGTCTGTGTATGTAAATATTGTGAAATCATGGTATTTTTAATCGAGGTTATTGCACTGAGAAAATACTGCACCTATATGCACCTATAAATTGTTCTTGAACAGAGCTGTTTTCTAAGCATAATTAAATACAATGTTGAACACAGAGCTGCTATCACACTCATCTGCAGCTCATGATGTGAGAGTGAGCACAATTTAGCACAATAAATGTTCAGACACTATTTTTTTGAAACCGCCTGATACAACTACTGAAGAGACTCAATAGATCACATTTGAATACATTCACAAATTTTAGCAAAACTCACAGTGACTCAACCTCTTCCTATTCCATTGCCTTAATAAAGCCACTGACTTAGCACTGAAATTACTCATTTTGGATGGTCTAAAACAGGGATTTAAACTTTACTGCAGCACAACCAGATATTTGAGCTTATTTGTCTTCATTCCACTATCTTGTTTAAAACATAACCACTGACAGTTCAGCTTAACATTCAGCTGTTTTATGTTGGTAGCACTGAGCTCCTGTAGCCTCTGGGCATACAGTACCTGAGAAGCAGACTACTGAGGTCTGGGGTCTAACTCCACTTCCTCAGCTTCGCTTAGTTCTACACTTCAAAATGAAGTGATGCTGATTCAAGAGAGGTCGACTAAGAGTGAGTTCCATCCAAGGAAGCACTTTTAAAAATAAATAAATAATTTAAAAAGTTAATTTTAATCTAAAATTTTTATCTTCATGTAAAAAGAAACTAAAAAGCATATTTTGTCAATTAGTTTGACAAAAGCGTTCAAATACAAAATACAGGTGCTCACTTGCTTCCTGTGCTAAACTTAAACTTTGTGAAAGAGTCAAAAAGCCACACATTAAACACATATGAAATCGAAAAGTGTTTGATTTTTTTTTATATATAAAATCTCTCCCTATTTCTTTAGCACCATGATTCAAATTTATTTTCAGCAGAAGCACAACCAAAATGCATGCTTGCCCTTCTAACTAACTTTACGTTACCACTCAGATACTCTGTAAATCCGTTTTTGCTTCTTTGCTTCAACTCCCAAACCTTGAGCTCCAAGTTTTTCAAAGCCCACAGCTCATACTGATACAGCTGTGGTCTACCATAATGCTAATGCCCACTTAGGGGACTCTGAGGGGAAAGGATTCTTAACTTCAAAGAACTCTCAGTCGCAGACGTCTTCCTGTTCTCCCTCATTTTATCTCTGGCCCTGACACTTATCAACCACAAGTATTCCTGGATCCTTCCCAACATTTTCTTCACTACAAGCAAATTCAGAAAATGTTCAGCAAATGAAACAGGCTCAGAGATATATATAACATTAAACTCAAAATCTGTCCATAGCTCAATATACCAATAATAATAATAATAATAATAATAATAATAATAATAATAATAATAATAATAATAATAATAATATGAGAGAATGTAAGATCAAAGGAAGGACAGAAATGAGTAAGCCGAAAATATGTAACCTACAGTACCACAAGAATCCAGTTAAAAAACAAAAATCTGCACAAAATCCTCAATATATCCTTAAATCAGGTCTACCAACAAACATATACTGAACTGGGTCTCAATCAAGAATTTGTAAAAATGATTTCTATCAGAGTCCAGGGCAGAGTTCTTGGCTCCTGTCACCTTTTGTTGTGTTATCAAATGTACAGTATACCATACCACCAGCCATTTGTGCACACACAACTTGAGTAACTGTATTTTAGGCACATAATCTTATGATTTTTCATTCAGGAAATGTGTTTTCGTGACTGTGTTAAGTACCTTGCTTTTCTCTTTTCTCAAACATCTTATGATCTAAATGAGATCTGTGTAGATGAGAAAGTAGCTGAAGCACGACTCAAAATTTTAAGACATTTAGAGCAAAGCGCAAAGTTTATACAGCGACAGAAAAACTTTATGTTCTCAGACAAATTACTGATGAGTCATATCAAAATAGAGAATACTTCAGAAAACTGCTCCACATAAAACAAAATAAGTGTGACATTTCACTGAAGCCTGTTTTGAGTCAGGTATACCTTGAGACACAAATGGATGCCTCATCTTGGAACAAATGAACAGTCACCATAAAAAAGACATACAAAAACAACAGATAGTGGAGTGTGTTAAACATAATGTACTAGTCAATAATGTGGGACACAGCCATAGTTACAAAGTGTTCAAGCATTAACATGTCACTTACATTAAAAATGTATCTTGGAATTGGTAGCTTGTGACATCCCTAGCATAAAATCTAATAAACAAAGAACTGTGAAGCAACTTTAAATACTTTACAGACGCTAAAGCAGATTTTATTCTATGCCATGTGATTATGCATTTCCTTTTTAATTACAATAAATCAAAAGATTGTTAAAGTCAAATGGAGTGTTCAAATTTCGGCCAGGGTGGACTTTATGATTATGCAACACAGTGAAGGCAATCGCATTCGTGATTGCTGAAAGTTGAGTTCAGGACGATCAAATCACATATAATGTCTCTGAAGTCAATATTGCAACTTTGGAAGTTGGAAGATTTTCCATATTGCTGTACATGTAAAACATGATACCTGCAGTATTAAACTGCTTCTTTGGAGTTCTGATTAAATTCTTTATGCACATAGTTCAGTGCCACCTCTATGAAGACGTTGAATGTACAAAATCCAGAGGAATACATTGCTATTGGCTTGAATTACAAATAGCAGTTAACCTTACCATAAATCCAACATGGCTACCATGGCTGTAAAAGTTTGCTAGAAAGTCCTTATTTGTACTTCTAATGGTTTGTATCTCAACAGATTTGTTTGACACATAGTACAGTGCAACCTCCGAGATGGTGAATGTAAAGATTTAATTGCTGATAATTAGCCTGGTCTCTGAGAATGACACTAAGCAACACAATTAAGCTGGGTGTGTCGTTATGACTACATCTGATTAAAGAGGGAAAGTAATCACCCTGCATGGCAGGAGTACATAGCTTCTGTTTGAAATACCCTGCCATGCTGTAGCTGACTCTACCATGAGAACAAGCTTAACACTTGACAGCAACCTCACATTTGAACCCAAACAGAAGAGGAAGAGGCGGCGGAGGTGTAGGAAGAGGAGGTGGAGGAGGAGAAAGAGGATGTAGATGCCTGGATCTCGGTTGTTAGGTCATTTATATATATGTACATTTAAACTTCTGGAAGCAAAGAGCTGCCGAAAAAAGGTTGCTGCAAACTGGCATCTCCTACACACACCCACACACCTCTAACCCAAGTTAGCCTGGTGGACCAAAATTTACTCTTCAGAAGATAAAATGGTATAAAATAGTGACTAAATATATGGCATTCATTGGGAAACAACACAACATGCACAGTTAAAAATATTTTATACATTTTCATGACATTATTAGGTGGCCTCTGTAGCTTTGATAAGATGTCCTACTACTATACTTTAACCGTTGAGCTGCCCAAGAAGAATTACTTCTGCTTTTAATGCATACTGAAACCAATTTTTTACTGTTTATTTTAGATATAAGTTATGCGTAACTGGCAACATATTTCTTAAGAAAAAAAAGGAGTTTACAGCTGGATGAAATAACAGACAACTCACAGCTCAACAATGTCAAAAAACAGATTCCACCAGAGAAACCATGTAAGCAGAAACAGGTCTATCTGACAGATTTGTTGGATAAGATGGTGACACCCACTCCGCAGGTGGCTGCATGAAAGCAACAGGAGCATGTGGGTGTAACTTTGACTTGTTTTTTTTATGTGCTGTAAGCATTTCTCTTTGTTGTATTCAAAGGGAGAAGCTTTGCTCTCTGGACCCCGATCTCGTGCTCTCAAATCACAGCAGCTCGGCAGAAGCAAGATCCGACCACTCGCGTGACAGATTACATCAATTCAAGCGAGTTTAAAAAAATGTCTCTGTTTCCTGCACAGGTGGTTAAGACCGTCAAGCTCCACTTTGGTTTTGTTCATCTTTGCTGTCCTTGTTGAGATTTTGGTGTTTGAAAAGGGAAAAGATTTGGGGACAGACATATTTATTCAGACGGATCCCCAATCTGTAGGTTTTTATTGTTGACCTCTTATGAGTAGCCATAGAAAAACTGTCACCTGTAAAATAGAAAATTAAAAATAAAAGCTTTTTGTGTCTATTTAGATAAGGTAGTTCAAAATCATGAGTAAATATCAAGCAACTTGGTTTTGGAATGACATCTCCACACACAAAAAAATGATTTTCAATTAAATATCTTTCCTTTTACTTGGTAATAGCATCTAAATTCTCAGCCATGCTGCCCTGCCCTTGATTTGCCACCTCCTTTTTAAGTTAATCAGAAGCGCCAGTAATTATCAGGGTGGTGACCTTGCCAGTGGATTTATGCTAAATATTGTGAATCATCCCATCAGGTTTGGTTAGTGCAGCCTTGAGAAGAAGTTTAAAGGACTTCTTTTCTTTTTAAGCATCTTTTTGCACTTCTAAGTATATGTTTAAGAACTAACATTAGCCACATTAGGTGGTTGGTGTTTAGTAAAAACATTAACAAGCAAATCTCAGACTAGAATCTTTAGTTAAGGTCAATGTTGTTTCTCCTTTCTCCCCAAAGATTTCTTGTTTTCTCTTTTCCATTTATACATATATAGTTCAGATGAGCAAACATTTTCTGTATCAAATATGAATGAAATTTGAGTTCAAATGATGTAGGATTTTCTTTTTGTTAAGGGAAAAAAAGCTATCTAAGCAAATGACGGCTTTACAAATAGAAATATTTGCTCCCTAAAAGTAATATCTGATTGTGTCACAACTGACAGCAAAAACTGCCAATAAGCACCGTCATAACTAGCAAAGGGTCTTTTACATCTCTGTGGTGGGATTTTGGCCCACTTTGCAAGTCAATCACACACAAAAAAATTAAATATCCAAGTGGCCAAATACTTTTCTGACAGCACTGAATAAAATTGAAAACCTGCAGGTTTAAATGCGGTATCAGTATTATGTGGATGAGATATTGTGTCCCAAATTCTGAGGTATCCCTTTTTTTTTGTACACTTATTGAGCTCTTCTACCAACAGGACTTTTAGAAGGCCTTCTGAATATATATTTGACTTGACATTCATCTGCAGGCTTTAATTGTGCTAACATAAGCATTTTTGCTCTGTTTTGATAAGACTTGTTGACAATTTCAATTGTAACATTTTTCAAGGTTTTGTTGGCTCTAGTGGCCCTTATTTGAAAGTAGTTCGACAGGAAACAGGGTAATGAGAAAGGGGGACGACATGCGGCAAATGTCGCCAGGCCGGGAATCGAACCTGCGACCACCGCAACGAGGACTAAGGCCTCAATACGTGGTTCGTGCTTTGCCCCTGCACCACCACGGCACTCAAATTGTAACATTTTTCATTGGTTCTAGTTAATTGTGTGCAGGCAATATTTGAAGGAAACCTAGCACTTTACTATAGATTTACAATTTAATAGTTGATGCTTCAGCTGCTCTCTTCACAGCTCTCCCCAACACCTACAAACATGTCACATTTAATGGATAGGCTCTGCAGATTTTTTTCAATCAACACAATAGTGCACACACACACTCTGTTGTACAGTTTTTAACCTGTGACATGAAATAGACAACACTTTTAAAACATTGACCAAATTGTGGCCATTTTGCTCATTGAGAGCTGGAGTTGAGAAGGAACAGGGACTCAAACAAAGATTATTTGAAAATGCCAAAACAGGGATGAGGTCTGGATATTCCAGGTATTAAATGGTGCATAACATTTTTGTGAAAGTCAAACTACAAAGCGAAAAAGTCATGTGGTTTTGCTTGAACATAATCTAGAAACCAAGAGGAGTCACATTGGCTGGTTTCAGACTTGTAAATCATGTGTAAAAGTGCAACAGGTAACGATGACGCTATTTGCTATGAGTTTAATTTGATTGAAATAGACATGTAGCGCCATAGCCTCTAACTGAGAACTGTATCGAAACAGAAAACTGTCCTTTAAAAAAATGTCTTAATGTGCCAGCTGGCAAACAAATAATTCTTGAGCTTTGCAGATTGAAAAGCTCATATCTGCTAATGCTAGCAAAACCTCTTTATCTTCGCCTTGTAAATTCCCCCAAAACAACTTTGCAATGCATCACATTTTAAAAGTACAAGAAAGATGGGATTATTGCAACTGTTTGCATACTGGTGAAAACCTATGTATTATCATTTCAAACAGCAACCTCCTCCCAGGATACCCCAAGCCATTCCCAGGAAATGTGTGATACAGTAAATCCCTCCAGCAAATTCTGTTTTCTAACCCGGGGCCACATGTCAACAGGGTCTCAATCTAAAGCAACAAAGCAACAAAACGCATCAGTGATAAAATGCCTTAGCAAGTTTAACTGGATGATAAACAAGCAAAGCTGACATTTCTTTGCTGTTTTGAATGTACCATGCTTAGCACAGATGATAATTGTATTTTCACCTGGAAAGTTGTGACATGACAGTAGGAATAATGAGGCAGGAATTGGCAAATAATGATTGATAATAGCAAATCACAAAGGACAGTTCAGTTTCTGACAGATTAAATTTGTTCTTATTAGAAACCCTTAAATACTTTAATATTTGGAAAAGTGACTACACAGTGGGGGGTTGCTTTGGCAAACTGACAAAGATATATTTTTGCTAATTTGGCAAATTTTGGCTTGTTTAATAACTAATTATATAATAATATCTGTGATGCATAGACTTGCCAGCTGCTTGTGCATTTCTTAGTCATGAGGCATAAACCAGCTTTTGAACAGTATTTTTTATTTCCTCTGTCACTCACTGAACACATGCTGAATACAGGGAAGAGATTATGCAGATTTGCATTACTCTTTCTGGATTTGTATGACATACGTCACTTGATTGGATTTTTAAGAACATTGAACTGAAGGATGCTCATTTTTTTACATGAAGAATATGAAATACCACACTATTAAAAACTTCTAACCCTAAAATAAGTTCTCTTTCCTCTAATTTTGGGATGCATAAAATATTTATACATATTTACTTTTCAGAGGCAAACTTTAGATATTTTATGCAGAAAGAGCTGAGACATTTTTCTTCCAGGTGAGTGCTGAGTGACTGTTTTACTGTCAAAGAAAACTATAAATAAGATCATTTACTAACACCATACAATGTAACAAGCTGCTGTAATATAACATTAAGCCTTAGGATCAACTAAGTATGACAAGTAAGAACTGGAGAACAAACCCTTCATTCATTTTATTTACAATAATTGATGGAAGAAAAGAAGAATCAATGCAGACTTAGACTTAAGGCTCTTCTAAGTTGTATAAACAAAAACTTGAGACTCGATTTGGACTTGAGATTTGGGGCTCAAGTTTCGAGAACAATCTGTATCTTATAAAATCTAAGGTGGAATAAAGTTTTAAACTGCAGGATTAACAGCAATGCGCTTGTGAAAGACTGCATTTGATGTATATGCCAAGGATATTCAAAAACAGTGGGCTAACAATTGCATTGGTACCCTGGAGAGAAATGTTAATATTCCTTCTTTGCTTCTTCTTTTCTGATAAGTAGGCAGTGTACAAACTGGCTCATTATCACGCCCTAATGGGCATAAAGTTGTCTGACTAAAATATTAACATTTTATTAAAAATCCACCATTTGAAAAAATATTTATAACCTTCCCAATTCCAATGGAAAACTATTAGCATTTTATCACTCAAGCTTGTGTTATAATTGCTTTGAAGTTTTTTCCATATAGGTTCAATGTGACTATTTTGGAAGGTCTCTTTGCCATCAACATAATTCTTAATTCTCTCCAAAGATTTCCAATCAGGTTCAAGTCAGGACTTCAACAATGGTTAGTTAGTAATGTTAAATAAAAATATTACTTTAAAAGTAAATCTCCTAGGGTTGTGAACTATATTTGGGTTTGTGGCAAATGTTAATGTGTTAAATTATGACAATAAAAAGTGTTTGTGTTCATAACAACATAATTACATATTGATGATTTTAACGACTCTGGACAAAAAGTAAAGTGGTTTTCATAACTTTTGATTGTTGATTGATTTACAACCTACAGCAATGTAATGTTTATACGTACCTGTATAGATGGTAAGCATCCAATCAGAGAACAGTTATTTACGGTTTCACAGTTAAGTTTTCGAAGGTTTTGCCTGGACTTGGAAAAAATAGAGGAAGAGAACACATGGCAAATTGTTTTTTGCACTGTTGAATATTTTTATTTATGTTGTACAGCAAGAGTTCAACCAAATCATGCCTTGCAACTATACTGTATGTTTCATTATTAATTTAACAGTTTGCTATATTAGAACTCTGGTAATTTTCCATCATTACATCCTCATTATGCACCATTGTTCTCCCTTTCACCAGAACAATACTTCCAGGTATACAAGCTGGTACGAAAATGAACACACCCAAAGAATCTTGCACACTGTCACTGACTTTTACGACTCTAATTTTCTTCCTCTCCCCTCATTTATCTCTAATATGTCTTTTATTTGAGGCTCAACGTAAACCTTCTGTTAAAATCCATTCAACTGATTTTGTTCTGCAGCCACCTCTTCTGTGTGTTTTCTGTTCATAAATTCATAAATGTGTGTTCCCTGTTTCTATCTGTGCTCATGTCTTGGGCTTTAGCTTTATTTCTAGCTTCAGATCATAAGTGCCCCTTCCCTGCCTGTTCTCTGGGCATAATCTTAAAATTCAGTCCAAGTTCGCAAGCAGGTTTGGAGGTTTTTAGGCTTGGCCCAGGAGTGGTAGAGTGTGTCACTCCCCTCCCCTAAGCACAGGTGGACTTGAAGGGAGCGCTGCCAAATACTTTTGGTTTAGAAGGAGGGAGGGGTGTTGGCTCAGGCTGAGTGGGTGTAGCAGTTTTGTTTTGTTGTGTTTCTTAGATAACTGTGAAAACGGTACCTTTTCACTCCCCTCAAATCACCGACACACCTTCAGAGCAAATTTTTAAGTGTCTACCTCGGCCGCTCTCACTTTCACAAGTCTGCCGGAGTTGAGTTTCCTGACAGGGAGAGAGCGCACCAAAAGAGGAACTGAAATCAAAACTTTCCTTCCTTAAAGGTCAGTGACATCTTTCTGATTCACTCTTTTCTTTTCTGCATTTGTTTTCACTGTAACACATCTATTTCCTACGTTCTTTAAAAAAAAAACATGTAATGAGAGGCTTATATTTTCTTTCTGTTTCAAAAAAAAATATCCTCAAGCATGCATCAGAATGAGTGCTGACTTTATGCTGGTCTGTGTTGCTATTTTGTGTTGCAAGTGGCTTCAAGTCTCTCGTTAAGAAAAAAAAAAAAAGATATACAAAAATATGTGTCCAGCAGTGCAATCCAGATGCTTTCCAGTGCATATTTTGCAACAGATGTGCAAGCAGTGAAAACCTCTCTGAGAGGAAGCAAGTGAAAGCATGACCAGGCAGGAACCATAAAATTTTTTTTTTTTCGTTCTTGCTTCAACTTATCAATTCAGCAGCTTGTAAAACAGCCGAAAGATTTATGACGCTTTGTATTCTTGTCAGCCTTGATTCTGACTTATGTGTAGATGCGCCACAGCACAAGAGTGTCTCACTGATAAGGTTGTAACAGCCGACAAGACGCACTGAGGGGAACATCTGTCCTTTGCGGACTCTATTTATGCTGTTAGATGAAATGCGCCTACGGTTTACATTAATCTTTGCTTCAGATCAGGCACTAGTGCAGCAGATGAGGGGGCAGAAGTGTGAAAGTCAAAATTATTTCACTCTTCCTGTGATTCCCCATGAAACAGCATGAATAACTGTTAACCTTTAAGGGTGATAGCACTATATGTCACGTCTGCTCGACTGCGGGCTGCAGAGAGGCACCTCCAAATTTGATTTATTGCAAAATGATCGGAAAGTTTGAACGGAGTTTGATCATTCTGTTGAGAATAAATTAGACTCAAGTGGTTAATTTAACTTTTCAGTCATTTGAAACGCACTTCAATCAATGCTTAGAACCTTTTGCAATCAAACTGCAGTTGTTCACAAGCTTAATCAGCTCCCAACACTGATCTAAAAACAGTCAACTGTGGTTTAATACAGTTTCACATCATGCGAACCACATTGACATTTGCATCACTTTTTTTATTTTGAAAACAGGCAAAGTGAAAAGGAATAAAGATCTGAGAATAAACTTGATTTTGAATGGGTTGCAATGCAGAACAGAAAACATGCAATTCTGATAATTAAAAGCCCTTTTATGTAAATACATTTATACAAAAAAAAACTTATGCTGTCAGCCTTATCAGTGTTCATCATTAATACATTAAAGAAAAATAAAAAAACATGCAGAACTTATAAAACCCTCTTCCTGTTGCAGTGAGGGTGAGATGGAGGGAATAAAAAAAAACACAAACAGACTCCACCACACCTCTTCTCTTCACATGCACACACCCTTGACTATAGCCCTCTGTCTGCCTCTTTCTCCCTCCAGGATTATCTGAATTGAACCTGATCCTCTGGAGTCTTTTGTTGCCGAGCCTCTCTTACGTCGGTGTGTTTAGCAAACATCACCAGAGGCAGATTTCATTCGTGTTTGTACAGTCCCGCCTGTGGAACGCTGTGCAGTTTAATGCTGTGCTCTTAATGTACTGAGTCTTTGAAGGAAGCGACCGCATGAGTCTGTAAACCTGAGAACCATAAAAACAAACCTTAACTGAGAGGTTTAAAACGCCAAAGGTAAAAAAAGAATAACATAAAATGAACTTCTTAGTTATGCTTTTAAAGCCGTGAATTAACTTTTGTTACTCCTAAAGTTTTGGAAAGCTTAGTTAAACTTCACCAGCTACGCTAGCTAATTACCACCAGATATGTAAAAGCAAGAAGTCCCTTAAGTAGAACCTGTCCAACAACATGAAGTAGGTTACAAGAGAGAGAAAAATAAGACAACATGACCCCAATCTAAAAAAAAACAAGATGAGAAACAGTTACTGACCTCTATCAGGAAAGGACCACAAACTTTTTTCTAATGCTTTAGGAATCTACCCACAGTGTGAGCCATTATCTACAATCAGAGAAAACTTGGAATGGTACACTGAGAGTGACCGGCCAACCAAAATCACTCCAGACACATTGACAACTCATCTACAAGGTCACAAAATAACAGAACTACATCTAAAGCACTGCAGGCCTCATTCACCTCAGAGAAAGTCAGTCTTTGTTATTCAACATGAAAAACAAGACGACTGCCGAGCACAAAGAGCACGAAGGCCCGAATTATGTTTGCCAGAAAACATATAGAAGGTCACTGAGAGTTTTGGGATAATATTTTGAAAAATGATGATGCAATAATAAACCTTTTTGGAAGTTATGCATCCAGATACATCTGGATTCAGGACCTGGAAGGGCACAATAAAACTGATGGAAACATAAATTCTGCTCACTGACTGATAATCCTAAGGGAGAATGTCTGCTCATTGGTTCGTTACCTTAAACTTAAGCGAACTTGTCTCATGCAGATGTTCCATAGCACACCAAGAACTTTGCCTCTGAATGCTTTAAAATCAAAGAAAATGAAGGTTTTGATGTTAATCAAGGCTCTGACTTAAGTCTGACTGAGATGTAGTAGGTAGACAGGCCTTTTATGTTTGAAAACCCTTGAATGTGGCTAAATTAAAAACAATTCTGCAACGCTGAGATTAAAGGGACAATTAGCTTTTCTGTTTAAATGGCTTTTTTTCGCCTTAATAGAAAAATCATCATTTGAAGCTACTCACCTTATCCTTCTCTGATATTTAAATTTGTGTAATGGATGATCTGAAAAAAAAAATAATAATACTAATGAGAAAACAATAGAGAATTGTTAGGCAACAAATGCCTTTTTAAAACCCTTAGTTATGCACACACACAAAAATGGCAATGTTTACTTTTTTGTGTGTTTTGCAACCAATAACCAGTTCTTTAAAGGCTTGTGCATGTTTAATGAATGAGAATGTGGCTTCATGACTGCAAAATTTTTCCCAACGAGTTCATTGTGATGCTAAGAGCATGAATGAGTCCACACGCCTTCTTCCCACCTGACAGCGTGTGGGCACGTCCATGTAACAGCGTTTACACCGACATGGTCAATCTAATCCTGACCTCCAATGACAGATCTGATCACGGCAGCTGTTAAAAACCAGATACACTTAATACAAATTGAAAGACAAAAAAAAAAAAAAAAAAGCTCTCGCATGTTCAGTTTGAAACAAGTGTCTGTGTGTTTGCATGTCTACAATGAAATGGCAGCCATGTCTGTGAGCGTGTGCGCTCGTCCGCCCCCCTCCGTAGGATCGAGGTCCAGGTTTTGTTGTGTGGAGTTGGGCTGGGTGAGTAAGCCGCCCCTCACAGATGAATAGGGGATGGGAGGAGGCTTGAAGAGGCTGCCGTGGGTGTGAGGCCAGAGCCTTGCCAAAAAAGCTCCTTCTGTGGGATTTGTGTACTTTTTTGCGTTCCTCACGAAACACAGCGCTTGGCTCTAACGACAAAGCAGCCACGGGAGGCAGCCGCTCGCGCTCGCAGAGGTCAACACTCCCGCTTTTTTCGCCGCCTCTTTTAAATCCTCCACCTTTCTTCCATTTACAGCTTGCATCATTCTTTACACCCGCAGCTTTTTTTTTTTTCCAGAGCCTTGAAAAAGTATTCATACCCTCTGAGACTTCTTATCTCTCTATGTTACACATGCAAATTTCGACATATTAGACCAAGAAAAGTGAAACGAAAATGATGCCAAAATCAGAAACGGAGGCCCTCTGATCTTTTAAACTTTGAGCTACAACTGTGAAAGTATGTTCACGGCTTAGAGTAGTCCATTCACATTCTCAGTTGAGAGTATGTGGCAAAATCCTAAAAACTTACTAAGCATGAGTTAGTGTGCAAAGATGCATGGGTGAACTTTTGTTTTCAAAATTCAAAACTTGCAAAAACATTCAGGAAAAGACATCTAGCTGTTTGCAGAAAGGCACCAAAACATGGCTCTACAAGGATTTTTATTTCACTTTGCAACCCTTCATGTTGATCCAATACATCCATTAAAATTAGTGGTTGTGAAGTAGAAAAACGTGAAGAAGTTCAAGGATATGTTTGCAATGTAGCATAAATAAGTGTGTTTGTGTTTAGATCTCCTTTCAGCAATTACCGAACCCCATCAAACTTTATGACTTACTGAGCCCCATCAAACAAACTCTATTTAATATTTGTTGAATTTGAATAAACAAAGTTCACAAAAAAAAAACAAATCAGGTATACCTCATTAACAACTGACAACTTTTTCCATTTTCTTTGAATCTATATTATAACATCAGTCATAATGCGTCTTACGGTGGTTTTTGTGATCATTAAAGAGGTCAAAGTCATCTCATAAACGCGCAAGTCTTTGGTTTCAACTTCAGAAATGTCAGTGACAGCCACAATTCATAATGCGGTTGAGAAATGAAGCATTTGTACATACAAATTGTGGGTGTTTCCTGAATGTTACCTAGATAATACAAAATAGGGCCCTGTCACCACTGGCAACCCACCTAGCTTCAACCTAGAGACAAGTACAAAGAGACATAATTCTCAGCTTGGCAGTCAGACGAAATAATCAACTGGTAAATTAGAAAATTAAAGCTCTGCTATAGAACGCACATAGACGTGCAGGAAACACTGAGTTGAATGTCATTCAGCATGAGAGAGTTAAGGAGAGATAAACAAGAAAGAAAGAGAGAGAGGGGAAAAAAGACACGATTTCATAATGTGTAAAAGCAAGATCTGGGTTGAATAAGTGGGTCCACCCACCTGTATGTGAGAGGCAGTGAGAGAGAAAGCAGGGCTGGATGGCAGTTTTAGAGACATGAGTGTGTGGGTTAGGCTAGCTGGCCTGCTTATGCTATCTAATCACTGGGAGAGAAAAAGGGAGAGCAGCGTGCCTTGATCCACCCACCCACCCCAGACAAACAGCAGTTAGCCTGCTAAGAACTATACATGGCCGCCTGCAGCTCCGACTCGTACATGTGGGAACGGAGATAAAATGTGACAGAGCATGCAGGTAACAGACATGCAGCACAATTATGTCTCATTCGCTGCTGTGGGAGCGAGACACGAGTGTCAACATGGAAGCCACCACGGGTCATGATGATGGCATACGAGGGATTGTATGAGTGAATATCCTGCTTGATGCATTGTCATTGGTGAACATGCCTAAAATAATCCAACAGGCTTCAGATGGAAATCAAATAAATGAGAGAATATTGGTTTAATTTGTTGATTTAACCTCAAGATGACTGTTGAGATGATTGGCTATAAAACATTTCTGCACATTATGATTTTCTTTGTCTCAGAAGATCAGCAGATTTGTTAATTGGACCACTTCTCTATTTTTTTTTTTTTTACGTCTTTGTCAGAAACAATTTAGTTACCTGGTTTAATACCTGAGTGGGTGGGATGCAAGTGACTTTGCATCCAAAAATAACTGACCTACACATCACAGTTGTGTGTTTGTAAGCGTGCATGTGGTTCAACGAGGTCCGCCGCCTCGTGAAGGGGTGTGTGTGTGTGTGAGTGTGTTTTCATGACAGGCATCTGTCTCCCCTGCCCTGCAGCCTGACTGGTTTTAATTAGGAGGTGTCAGAGTGCCCGAGGGCTCTCCTGCTGACACACACACACGTACACAAGCATACACAGACGCACGCACACACACTACCCGAGGGCAGACAGAGGCTGTCCCACCAAGGCTGGCCTCCTTCTCGTTATCACCATAAGGAGTTGTCCTCATTCACCTGACGACCCTCACAGCACACACTTACCCGCGCACACACACAAATGTTGACACCAGGCCAATCAGCTGAACACAACAACTGAAATACATTGCAAAGTTTAATCTTCCTAGTTGTAGAAAGAAGTTTGACTCCTTTAACATTTTGTTTGCAGTTCGGAGATTTGGATAAATAGTTCAGAATAAATTTCCATATTTGTTAGGAGCAGGAAAAAAAAGTCTCTTCAAACTTTATTAATAGTCGTTTTTTGCTTCTTTTTTTTTTTACTGTAAGAAAGTTGTTCAGCTTCACAACAATGGATTTACAAGAACTCACTCGGCCCCAGCTGTGTAACACTGTAACTTTGCCTGTCTTGGTACTCGCAGTTCCCAATGTGCAGGATGCGTAGTTTACCTCCCTTTTGGCAAAGTTTCCAAAGCTGATTAGGGTGTTTGAAAAATGAGACACAACAGGAGAAAGTTAAGCACAAACAGACAGGTCAACAGAAAGGAAACACCCTAACCTCACTCATCCGAATGGCATGCTCCGAGGTTAGTTCTAATGACTTCACTGAGACGTCAGTATGTTTACACAAATCCCTTTTTGTTCAGGTTACAATTCCTCTGAGAATCAGTCTCTGTCCTTGGACTTTTGAAGGCTGACTGGGGAGTTGGGGGTTTATACGATGCTATATCTCTCCGCTGACTGCCTCCTTTTCCTGCCTCTCTCCCACACTCGACCACACCTGGCCTCAGAAACACAAGGGTAAAGGTCACAGGTTGGTTAATCTGCCACTGCTTCTGCAATAACCCATAAAGAACGCATAGATGGTGGGAATTTTATTATTCTTTTGTTTTTTCCTTGCCGTCATGAAAATGCTGTGTAGGGTGTAAAATTAACCGTGAATATCACTGAATGCACCATCCTCACCATGAAACAAGGTAGCAGCAGCAACATGCATGCTTGTTTTGACAAGGGAAAGGAAAGCTGATCAGAATCTCTACATGTGTGAAGCTAATGGAGACATTTTCTAAAAGATTTGCAGCTGCAATTGCAGTAAAATTTAGTTCACCAATAATTCAAATAGTACCTAACTAGTAAGAGAAATGAAATGATTCGCAGGGATTAAGTATATTAGCACATTATTATTTGTTTATAATTTGGATGTGTGAAATGGCAAAAGGAAACTTGCCCTGGAGCTTGTTGATACAAGTAGATTACTCATTAGCAACAGAGAAAATATTGTTCATTTATGGCTTAAGAAAGGGTAACATATACTGCTTTGATGACCCACTCGACTTCCTTTGTAAACCCACTGAATTGTGATGAAAAGAGAAACAGTCTACCAGGTGTGTAGGTGCTCGATTCCGTTTAAAGACCAATCAGCATCCTGTCTAGGGGGGTTTTAGTAATTGATATCCTCTTTTTAAATAGGTTAGGGTAGAATGAACTCACATTAAGAGTGTGTTTCTAAAAGGGCAATGAGAAAACTGTGTTCATCAGCGGAAAAAATGTATTTGTCATTGATCTCTTTGTTGACTTCACGTCAATATTTTACTCCCACCACCATGATTTTACCCATCAGCTTCTCTACATGGACTAGTTCAACTAAACCCTTTGCAAAATGTACAGTAATATGTCAGAAATATCTGAGTGTCTGATCTATTTTAAGAGAAAGTAGAATACCTTGTTGGTGAGGATAAGCAAATCCTCCTGCACAAAATTCCAAAAAGACAAAAAAAAGTACCGTATTTGTAGATGAAGACTAAATCTTAGTCGTTTAAGGTCGAAATGACTAAAAAATGTCATAGGTTAAATTCAAATTACTTTAGTTGAAGTCAGAAGAATAATTATTAATCATCATTCCAGTTACAAAATTAATTGGTTAGAAATCAAGAGTACTAAATGTGTTGTTTTGGTCAGATTGGTGTCTGTGCAGATATCTAAGCATGTAGGTCTACAGAGTACAGACTTCATTATTCACACACATTATGCATACACATACACACATTATAAAGTTCGCCATCTCCAGGGCGAAATTCAATTCTTAGCAGCTCATTAGTCCACTAAAGCAGGGAATCCAAAAATTTTACTTCAAGTGATGCATTAACTGGTTGCATTAGAAACAAAATCAGCAGTAAAACCATCTCCGACTGAAGCAACAAACAAAACTGATTTAGAGTTGACATTCTGAACTGTCTTTAACATTTTATTTACACTTATAGCATAATTTTTCATGTCCATTTTCAGGACAATGTGGACCTTTATCTTTACCATAAGGTTGCCGCCCGTTTTATAGCAGATGCATAGGACCAAAGTTCAATAGGATAAAACAGTGCAAACAGTACAAATTCATGTTCTATTCTTTTTGTACCAGAAGGAATCAAGACACCAAGAGACCAAAAGTGCAGTACAAAAATGACAAATGAGTGAAATGACTATCATTCTCAAAGTCTAGATCTGTGCAGCGGCAGACTGAATGGAGAGACTGTGCTCCTTTTACTTTCCAACTGTTCTTACATTTTTTTGTGCTCTCTTGATTTCATTTTAAAAAGCACAGGGATCCTAAACTTAGCCAACTTTTAGTCTTCTTCCATAAGTAACTACTTCAACAAGAGTGTTGCGGGAAGCACAATCTGCTAGTGCTTGACAGTAGATTCACTGCGAAAAATAAGATTAGATATTAACTTAGAGTTCACTAAGTTAATAAGCATCTAAAGTAAGCAGTTATGCACCTGAATTAGCTCTAGAAGAAAATATTAATATGGATTTTGGCTAAATCTACAGAATTCTGATATAAGAGGCCTGTAGACATCATTCTCATTTAGGATACCTTTCTGTTCTAGATGGTTTAATCTTGACATTTTATAGTAGAGCACAGTAAAGCAAGCAGAGAATGGCACCAGAGCCTCCCTGACTTTATGTTAAGCTGCTTCTTTCACACGCCATCCCTTCTCCAAACGCCAATCTGGTGGCATGGTACGCGTGTCCTGCTGGGAGCAGCAGGTGGCGGTAAACAGGTACGCTGAGAGGCCACTCAATCAGTCAGACACACAGACAAAACAGATGACTCTTACTCAGCCCTTTGAGTCCTCATGTCTTGTGACTCTAATCACACGAAGACTCATGCATTTATGAGTACTAAGTCGACACCAGATGAGGACACAAGGAGAAAATCATTCTTTTCAATAACTGTTTCAGATTTCACTCACATTTTAAAAGAAATAATAAAGAAATTAGGAGTCTTGCCTTTTTAGATATTTTTTTTACTGTCACTAGGTGTAGAGACATGCTTTTTTTAAATGATAGTTTTCCATAAAACAGATACGTTTGGGGATATAGCCATCCTCACTGGTAGCAGTTAGCAAGCTGCTACAGTAGCTATGCTCTGTTTAGAGCAGATAGTTGTCCTTATAGGATGGCAAACTCTTATTTTTCTGGCTGTCTGGCTGGGCTACGAGCAGTTTGTGGCTAACCCTGTTTATATATACTGGATGCCAGTGTGAGCTGCCCTCAACTCTCACCCTGTACAAAACAGTGTAAACCACCATCGGCCCAGGCTGTGGTTTGCCTTGGTCCATGTTTTCCTCGGTAGGGGGAAGTGGGCATGGCAGCCTGATGTACACTCATTCTGATTTCTGCTTGGCTAGTCAGGGTTTATGGCAGAAACTGACAGCTTTTACAGAATGATTGTTGGTTATACTGTATGGATGGTTTGAAGTATTTTAGAAGATTTGTAAATGCAGCAGCCACAAAGAAAACAATGGCTTAGAGTGTGTTCTGCCTCTCTGGGTGGAAATCCTGAGCCAATACTTTGAAATGTTGTGTTTTTTTTAGCTTATGCTGACAGTCAAATTAGCTTGATGTGTTACATGTATCTCTAAAATGTATAAAAAAAAAAAAGAAAAAGAAACAAAAAGAGGAGTACTACACAGGGTGCGGTTTAATGATGTCACACAGGAAAGCCCAATGACTGCTTCAGATTGTGTGAATGTGCTTTGTCATAAGATTTGGCTTGGCTATAAAACATTTGCCCTATTTCTTTCTCTGCAGTTCCTCACCAAAAGAAACAAACTTTGACACAATAAAAACTCAAACTACAGCAGAACTATGTTTTTTTTTTATAGTCAAAAAATATATGTTTCTGGGGTTAAAACACAAAGTAGTGTGTAATCGTGAGGCAAAAGGACAATAAAATATGGTGGTGTATATGGGCCCTTTTAGTCTGATATTCCTAGATCAAATCTGGTAGGACCAACTGCCTTTAGTAGCCACTGAGGTCCACCTGTTTGTAATTTAATCTCAGTATAAATAATTATTCTCTGAAGGCCTCAGAGGTTAGTTGGAGATTACAAAAAACAATATAATGAGGGACAATGAACTAAAATAGAAATAGTATTGCACAACTGACAGACTGTGCAAGGAGAGCAAGTTCGTGGCGACTTTGGAGGAGCTGCAGAGATCCACAGCTAATTATCAACTCGACAACTCTGGCCTTTAGTGAAATGCTTCAGTTTATGCAAAAGAACTATAGGAGACAGATACAGCTGCAGTATGTAACTTTTATAAACTATATATATATATTTTAGAAATATATTTATTGAAACTGCCACTATGTTGTGACAGTATAGTATGAGACAGATAATGTGGGAAAAAATCAAATGGAGCTACTCTGCCTTCTCCCAGTGCCAACTAAAAATCAACAATCAGAGCCTGGAGGCGGGTCTTAGTGCTGTCAATCATGCCTGCATCCCCCCTTATCACCCAGCTTTCTCTCTTCGCCCTTCGATCAAGCTTTTCCCCGTCAGCAAAGCCTGTCGTGAATGCTACGGCTAGTTAGCATGGCCACCAATGACAGCTGATAAATGGCTTTGCTGTAACAGTGACTTGATTCTCCACCATTTCCACATTTCACAAGGTGGAGTGATGTCGCTAAGATGCTTCTCCTGGATTTGATTGGTTGTTTTTGGTCGGGAACGGTGCATTATTTCAGACGGCAATAGCAGCACAGGGAGGAGTAGGAGGACTTGATCTTTTCACAGATTATCAGTCTCATGTTATACTGTCACGACATGGTGGTAGTTTTAACAAAAAAACAATTTTTTTGTGAAAGTTACATACTCCAGCTTTAAGATCAAAATATCAATACTTGTCATGGGAGCTGTGTGTAGCAGAAAATCAACACTGCATATCACCCTGATCACACCAGCCCCATAGTGAAACATGGTGGTGAAAGAATAATGCTCTGGGCATTGTTTTTTTCAACAGGGATGGGAAAGATGGTCAAAAGCCTGATAAGGAGGGAACTAAATGTAGGGGAGTCTTGGAAGAAAAACTAGGAGAGACGGGAGGGAATTTACCTACAAGCACAACAACAATCCAAAAACCCAGCAAGATCTTAAAGGGATGGTTTAGATTAAAGCATATTTATTGATTAGAATGATTCAAAGTTCAATTCCTACTCCAACAGAGAATCAGAGAATTGAGAATTTATGTTTACAGATTTTCTCCATTCAGTCTGACTGAGCTTGATCCATTTTCCACCAATGACAGCTGGTTGAATATGTAAAAGTTTCAGTCTTGTAATGTGGAAAGCTGCAGCTACGTATAAGTCTATCACATGAAATCCAACTAAAATACATTGAAAAGGTGGAAAAATTCAGGGATTGTTGATACTTCGTCTACAGTATAAGGCATTGTGTAGCTTTGATGTTTAACTAAACCCCACTAAGCTCAATTACTTCCCTTTTCACCTTTTTTGCTTTAACTTCCTCCTCTCCTCCTCAAGCTGAGGTGATGGCATGATCAGCAACTGCCTGTCTGCTTCTGTGCTTTCTGACTCAAAACAGGAATCCAACGCTCAGTCGTCTGCGAGCTGCGTTTTGAAACTTTGGGTTTTATTTGACGGTTTAACAATGCACGTCTGCACTCTTGCCTGTGGTATGTTTTTGTGTTTGTGGTCGAATTTAGTCTCGGCTTTTTAAGTAATATTTCCTTTCAAATTAACACAGCTCCCTGAACCAGCCAGTTTTATAGAAGTCTCGCTCTCCGTGTGTGTAGGTTGCAGCATGCCAGAGTGGGCTGATTTATTGTGATGTTTTTCAGTAATTAGTCTGTTCTAAGTATTTATGGAGTCTGGTGACCACCTCGCCACCTGTTTTTGAACTAAAGCTTGCCCAGAGGGGTCAATCGCTTGTTAAAAGCTGGATTTAGAACAAAAAGCAAAAACTTCCACTTTAAGAGTTTGCAGCAGCTGAAGGGTAAATAAAACAGGTGTTAAAAATGAAAGCAAGCAGCTTCGAGATGCAGTCGTTTCTTCACTCTAGCCAACAGAGGTGCACAGAGACGCTGTCCAACTTTTCTCTCTCATTCTCCGCTGCTTTTTTTAACCCTCCCTCGGTCTCCCCAAACAACCCCTTCGAGTTTCTTTGCCCCGGTCCCTTTACAGCAGAATCCACTCTAACACAACTAAAAATTCATTTTGTCTGACCTAAATCAGAGGGTGTCTGCGCCACGGGCTTATTACACACTGCGCTTAAACTTGTGTTGTGGAGGAGGATGGGGTATTATTATCTTCCAGCTACCCACCCTGCTATAAAAACTAGTGGTGCGACATCTCCACAGCGCAGTGCTGCTGCCCTCCCTCCCTTCCTCTCACTCCCTCGCTCTCGTCCTACATGAGCTGCGTGCACACACTCTGAGCCGTTGAGCCTGACTCCAAACTCCACACGTTTTCAGACCCCGACGCTCACACTCTGTTCATGCACTGCTTCGTTCCCCTCCACTGGATATTTTTTTTTTCTTAAGGTGCTTTTTTTGTTTTTCCTTCTTCTCTTTCCTCTTCTTATTTTTATTTTATTTTTCTGAATGGGCATCAGTGCCCAGAGCGAGGAGCTTTTGAATGGACTGACCTGCTTGACAGCTGGGGAAAAAGAAGAAGAAAGAAAGTGCGGCAGCTGCAATTCAGTTTAAGAGAGGGATGCTGAGAGGTCAAGTGAGGAGCAGCGGAGCCTCTTAGTAGTCTGGAAATACAAAGACACGTGAGGGGAATCGTGAAAGCTGAGAGAAGGTGGGTGATGCTTGCTGATAGCTGTGAAATGTCAGAGAGCGTGTAAATTTATGTGAAAGCAAGACTTGTGCACCATGCACATAGGCGTGTGTTTGTGTGCGTGTGTGGAAAAGTCTATAATAATTTGTCAAGGAGTTACAACATGAGAATGATGGTGGACAAGCTTACACTTGTGCATTGTGTTACAGCGTGCACATGTGCCTTACTCACTGTTCATGAGCGCTGAAGCTCTGCTTTACTCTGGAAAGGCATGAAACTGGTCAATAAAAAATGACCCAACATTCACAGTTTTTTCACGATACATCTTAAATACATGAGATGTAAAAAAAAAAAAAAACCAAACAAAAAAAACAGAGGGAGTGAAAATAACCGGAGCAGATTTAGCATCATAACACATCTGCAAAGTGGCAAACAGAGCAGTTTTCAGTGAAGTTTTAAGTGTGTGTTTGGGTCATTTGGTGTAATTACACATTTCAGTTTCCATATTCAGGCGATGTTCTCTCGACGAAATCCAAAATAAATACTCAGGTGATTCGTAAAGTTAAAGGAGGTGTTTGGGAGTGCGGACAAAATAAAAACATGTTATGGATTTAAACTTAAGCTGCAAATTACTGTTTACACGCCCCTTCTCACGTCATGTCACAAAATGCAGCAATGACACAAAGAAAGTGTAATGATTAAAGCTTTTTACCCACTGGTGTTTGTTTCATCCAAGTTTGTTTGTATCATAGCTAATCAGGTAACACTACTGTTAATGGCATAAATTGAAAGTATATAAAACAGGAGACACCTACACAACAGGCTTATTAAGTGTGCTAAAAAAATATACAGTAGCAGATCTGTCAGAAAAATGCTGTGCTTGCTCAACTACTGTAACTGAACATAAATATATATTTCAGTTTTTCAACAATACATCTGCAAATTTGCACTAGAAATTAATGCTCATGTTTGCTTTACAACCCATATATAAATATATGGGTTGTAAATATGCTTTTTACATATTTATATTTACATATTTATATTTTTACACACACGCATGCCCCCGCACACACACACACACGTTACAGACAAAGGTTAGATTTCAATGTACGTGATTAAAATACACGAAAAAATAGACTGAAATAAACTTGAACACAAAATGTATCAAAATCAGTGATTTGTTCAGCAAAAATCTGAATATATATAGTTGTAAATCTATCTATCTATCTTATATATATAATGAACAAATGGCATTGTGACAATTGGTAACATAAGCATTCAAAATATCAACATATATTTATTCTATTTATTAAAAGAAATTGTAAGAAAGCAATACAAAGTACTTTCTGTAACTTATATTTTTGTTCAAATTGATCCACTGGTGAACTTTTACACCAGTTTACTACGTCACGTCTCTGACATGTCTTCATTACAGTGCAGATCCCATTATAAACCTTCCTCCGCTGCTGTAATTGACAGCACTTAAGCATGAAAATTGTCCCCATGTACTTGAAAAAGTTTCAAAAACTGTCCCATTAAAAAATAAAGGAAAAAAAAAGGCATGGAGCGTGAATTGTGTCCTGCAGCAACAGGTGCACTGTTTACTGGTGATGATGGACTGGGCTTACACAACGGCTTAAATGAGTGTCCTCTCTTTAATGAGGGGGTGAATTGTCTCTGTCAAATTATTGGCTGGGCAATTGTCCGTCTGTGACAGCTGTTTAGCAGGCGTTTGCTATGGCCAGTTGGTGACGGGTGGATTCTGGCTGATGGTGATTTAGCATGTGGGTCAGGTGTATGCGCTGGCCTGACAGGGCTAAAGTGGGCTTTGGCTGCTGTAGCTAACAGGCCAAATGAGTGTCTGCTTGTGACAAGGAGGGTTCGAGATGGACATTAGCTGCTGATTTGTGGCCTGAGCGGTCAGGGCTGGGGACGAGTTAGCAACTCCACTCCGGGCATAATGATGATACAGCTGCAGCATGGACAGAAAGAGGAGGAAGAGGAGTAGGAGGAGGAAGATTAGGAGAAGAAGGTGGTGGTCAGCACCCGGAAAGCAGATGAAGTTCTTGGAGAAAGACAACAGCGAATAGAGGTGACACATAATTTGAGGTGGGAGTGCTGAGTTGAAAGTGTTGGTGACTAAGTGAGGCATGAGGAGACGTGGCCGCTGCAGAGAAAGACACAGAAAAGCCTTTATTAGAAGCAGTCACTTTGGAAAAATCTGTTGCAACAAAGCTTTAAACAGAATTACTGCAAACTAGGCATGCGCATAAAGTTAGAACACAAAATTTAGGTTTCAAAACCAAAATTTTGCCACACACCACTGCTAAGGCTTAAAGTCCTGTTAGAGAGAAGCCAGAGGACGTGCTTGAATGATCTGAGCTTTTTCCGGCCGCATGAAGCATAAAGTACCGACGTGTTGACGCTCCCCCATCTATTGCTTTGCATTGCTGGTTTCCTGGCTCAAAAAAAAAACCCAGCTTCTACACCTTTTTCTCCCCAAAACAGTAGACCAATTCGACTACTTTGCAAAATAAAGAAAAAACAATTAACAATCGCAGCTAAGGAGTGCCACCCATAAATGTTAGAAAGCAACAAAGTTTTACAAGTACAAATAAGAGATGAGTCTGTTAAGCAGCAGACTGCAGGCAGATACCCTAATTACCAGCTAAAAAAATCTTATTGTACCTGTTATACTCTATAATGACCAACAGGGAATTGAAAAATACAAATACATTTAGATATTTAGGTACATATCAAACTCAAAATAAATAAATGTAATTCAACATTTTTTTAGGTGCGATAATACAAATCTTACTGTAATTTAGCAGCAGTAAAATTTTGTTGAACTTGTCTGTTTTAACTTACATGTTATGTATTTTGCCTAAAACATCTGTGCAAATACAGTGAAATCATGGTGTTTTCTTATTCGAGATTATCATTCTGGGAAAAGCTCATCCCGGCAGAAGTGTTAAAGATGTGACTTTTGTTGTTTTTATTGATTAATTTAAAGTCTCATCTTTAATGACCACTTGTTACAAGCTTACAAGAACCCACTGAGACTTTTTTTGTTGACAATCTTAACTTTGCTTTAAGAAATAATGGACTCTGAGTCATAGTAATTACCAGTGCCCTTTCTCAAGGCGTCCCCACCCTGGCTTCTCGGTTGGGTGGGTGGGGTGTGTAAGTGCGTGTGTGTAAAGGGTTAAGACTGTTTGGCTTGATGAAATGTCGCTCCAGGACCTTGCGGTGGGAACGCTGTGCCCTCCTCCTCTCCCTGCCTATGTGGCACATCCTCCTCAGATCCTCTCCACACTGTAATTAGGGGGCCGGCCACCGAGAGCCAAACGCTGCATCTAGTGGCAGGCAAACAGTGGGAACGAAGGGGAGTGGCGCTCGCCAGGGCATGGAGAGAGCAAACGGCAACAGCAGCACGTGGCCCCACGGTTCCAGGAGCGAGGTGGGATGGTTCGAGAAAAGAAATGGATGACGGCTAGTGCGCCCGAGCCCTCCCCGGTCCCAGACTCTTTTTCTCTCTCCCTCTTATCCACTCCCGTGTTGTTCTAAGCTTTGCACTATTGTTTGCCTTGGCTGGCTGCTGCAGGGAGGGGCCCCTCGGCTTGTGTTTGTGCAACCTGTTAGGGAACTTTTAGGGCCATCTGATCTCTAGCTGGAGATTCTCCCACCTTTTAGCCAAGCTGTTTCGCCTGTGAATGATGTACAGAGGTTGCGAAATCCTCACATCTTTACAAGCTAAGCCCCAAATCCAAGATCTTATTGGAAAGACATTTCCAACAATTCTGGATGAACAAAAAAAAAATGTAGTGAAAAAGTGAAAGATATCAACATGGGATGTACAGTGATGTATAAATCCAGTTTTAAGGCGGTTAGGGTTGATCAAACAGGCTAAAGCCTTTAATATTTTTTTGCAAACTAAATTCAGATGAATTAAATTAGCTAAAAACGTTAAACTTTTAACTTGTCCTTTGGATCTAAATAGTGACAAAGATCACCGTATTTTAAAAGTTATTTTAAAATGTTCATGGATAACGGGAATGAATACAGAATGTGAACAAGATCAAAATAATATTTAATGTACTATTTGAATTTTACTTGCTTGCCTCCTCTCTACATGTTTGGTCATTTTTGTTCTCCCTTGCACTGTGAGGCAGGAGATCTGGTCTGCAGCCCTATACGCTGCACCACCGCCCCCTCCACAGACATTTTAATTATGTCCACACTGTATCAATGGCATGAACTCGGCTTCAGTTACCAAGCAACAAGATCGACAAGAATAAACTACATGTAAGATTGGTATCCAAGTTGCGTACCTGCAGGTGAACTTAGGGATTCTCTGTGTTTTTGTTCCCTTTTATTTATTTTTTCTTGTATTTTTCTCTATTGTGATTCCGAGCTGCACCGAGAAGAAAGTAAAGGTACTTTTTTTGGTGTATGTGTGTATTTATGTGGCTTCAGCACTGGCCCGTTTAGAGCCAGTCAACAATGCAGCTGTGGTGTTCGGGGCCGCTTCAAAGTGTTTATCTACACATGCCTCCGGTGACCACCAAAGTGTGGATGGCTAAGTTTGAGCTCTATTCATAGATGTGAATGAGCGAGCGCTCTGCCAGAGGAAGTTTTATCACTCTGAGCATAAACAACAGCACAGTGAATCAACAGGTAGGAACTCAGGAACGCCGGGAAAACAAACCGAGGGAGGAGAGGTTTTACGGCTCACAGAGAAAGCTCTATTAGGCCTCCGCCAAAGGAGTGTAGAACTGATTGCAAGTAAGCATTTTTGACAGGATACAGTATCTAGAGAACAATCTGACCTCTTTTGTTGCTCTCTCCCCCTCTTCTTACCACATCCCAGTCACAAACTGCATTGTTCACATGAAGGTATCGGTTTGCTCCATGCTCAAATCTTCCAGGCACAAGACGAGAAGGATGGACATTATCGCAGAAACCTCGCACGCACTTATCACGCCTCTCAGAGCCAAAGTTAAAAAAAATAAAACAATTTTGAAAAATGTGCTTTATGCTTCACAAAGATGGGCTTCCCTAACTCTACGGTTGCCACATAAGGATTTGTAATAACACATTTCAAGAATAAATATTACCCAAGAATGTGATGTTTGCTCAAAGTGAGGCGTGCTGTATTCACCACTTGTTGCCTGCACTGCACAGATGGCACACAAACAAGCACTGCAAGAAGGAATAAAGCTTGATTGTGGCTCAATGCGTGAACAACATTAGTTTTAATCACCACTGCGTATTAAGTCCTTTGCAAAAACCCAACACATCAGGTGTTGGTCGAGCATATCCGACCCACAGCACTCTTTAAAAAAATGTTTGACCTTTTTAAAATTTAAAGTACTAACTACAAAATCTATGAAGCATCTCGCTGAAAATTAAGTTTCACGATGCAGCTCTTTCAGAAGAGAGAAACAGGAAACGAGACTTATCATTAAATGCCAACAGGAAATCAAATGAAGCATGTTCAAATTAATCACTGTTTAATATGTGACAGTTTGCTACGCAGATGACGTTTAAATTATTCAGTTCAATTCAGATTATTTATACACTCCCACTTCAAAATGGTTCACTCACTGATTTTGTTTGCGATGCAAATTATTTATAGTGACTGAAAAATAACTTCATCATTAAATATATTTTTTTCTACAGCCATATCAATTTCTTTTGTGATGCTGATATGTAGCTGAAGTCTGGTTTACAGTGAAGTCTAAAAGAGGCAAGAAAATAAAACATGATAACTCAAATATGTTGCAGCAAATTATTTAAAATGATTTTTACTGTAACAATGGTGGGTCTTGACAATAATTATTTGGCTTTTTTTTCCCAGGATAGCACCAGCATGGCTGGGCAACTTAGCAAAAATAAAAACATGTTTTCATGTCCAGTTAATGGGAATGGGCTCTCCACCGTAGTATGTACAATGTAATAACATTTTTCTGTACACGCTGTCTTACGCATGATTTAGAGCTTATGACATGGCCCCAAAATAAAGGGCTAGTCCTGCGGTGTGTTTGACCTGCAATTGAACATCTGTGGTTCAAAATCCTAAATATTCAGATTGGTCAGCTCAGCTGCATAGTGTTCTTGACACAAAAACAGGCATTTCAATACCGACTTTGGCACTAGCTGAAGTCTGCAAAATTGATTGTGGCTTCTTGCAAATTCTCTTTATGGTGTAATGGAAAGGTTTTATCAAAAATATTGCAAATAAAATCTAGCATCCCTCTGTATCAGTTTTACCAACTCAATATGAATACTTTTGATAACTCATAGAGTACATAGATTTTTTTGTTTGTTTTTTAGAATTTAAGCAAAGATGTCTTTTCAGACATTTCAGTTTGTCTGACTTTGTTGCGGTTTTTATTTCAGCAGACACAGAGGGAGGAGGATGGTTCATCACAGAGAGGAGGACCTCATTGGGATCCCTTTCCCAAACCACAGCAGCGATGTTCTCTGCAGCCTCAACGAGCAGCGGCGAGACGGGCTGCTCTGTGACGTCGTTCTCATTGTCCGTGACCAGGAGTACCGCACCCACCGCTCCGTTCTAGCTGCCTGTAGCCAGTATTTTAAGAAGCTCTTTACCGTTGCGACCACAGATGGTGGAGACCCCCATCATACCGCTGCTGTGTATGAAATCGACTTTGTGGCTCCAGAGTCCCTCACAGCCATTCTCGAGTTTGCCTACACCTCTACCCTGACAGTGACCGCCTCCAACGTCAAGGAGATCCTGACCGCGGCACAGATGCTCGAGATCCCCTGCATCATCAACGTATGTCTGGAGATCATGGACAGCGGAGATGGAGGTGGAGGAGGTGGCAGAGATGGAAAGGAGGACGAAGAAGAGGAGGATGAAGAGGACGAGGAGGAAGATGAGGAAGAGGAGGATGAGGAGGAAGACATGGGCTCCAAGAAGGATGAGCAGGAGGAGGAGGAGGACAACGTCAGTGAGAGATCTATGCAGTCGTTGGAGAGCAGAGGCGAGCAGACGCCTCTGGGGACAGAGGACTCTTCTCCTCCCAGCACCTCCACTTATCAAGGACAGTTGGACCAACTGTCCCAGTCACAATCTCCAGACAACATCAGGGGTAAACAGGTATGTCTATTTTCTAGTAGTGGTGCAATCCTAAATCCCATTCAAAATATAAGACATGTATACAGACTAAACTGTAAAATAATCCCTTTAGTTTAGCCCCGATAAGAAGATTCAAAGCACACGTGTTAGCAGCTAATGGTTTGTTAGCTGCAGTATTTATGCCATAATCCCAAACTTTTATGTCATTCTCTTATCAAATTCCAAAATATTGATTTTGTATTGGTAGTAAAAAAAAAAGAGGAAAGTATTTTGTAACTACCCTAAACAGAAGTCCTTATTTGGCAAAACCATCAACACAAGAATTACTTCCTTTCTTATTTCTACATCTCAAAAATAGAAAGCAAAGCATTTTTATATTTTTTTTTTATTTTGTGGCCTTAATAATGTGCTACAGTTACATTAATAGACATAGACTCCCGCTAAAAGACTCGGTAGGCCTCCTAATGAAGACCTCACCTCTTCGAGACATATTGTGAGGTTATAATATCCCGAGATCTTGTTACACTCCTGTTTGCTATTTATGTGTTCAAGTTTGTCACGTTACAGAAAAATTTACTGTTGACACTTTTTGTGTTAAAGGAGAGTATGGAGAGTCGGGCCCTCAAGGATTTCTCCATTGAGTCTCTTCTCCAGGAAGGGCTCTATCCCCGGATGTCAGCACTTGACCGGAGGGCCAACTTCTCTCCTCTCATGCCTGGCTTCTACCCCTCTATGTGGGCTGCAGAGTTCCCATCTTTCCCCCAGCAGCTCCTGAACCCTGCGCATCCCCACACTGCATCCTCACCACAAACACGGTTGCCTCACACCTTCCCAACCTCCTCGCTTCTCGAGTCCTCTAGGCCCCTCGATCTAGCTGTGAAAAGAGAAATCATCAAGGAGGAAATAAAGGAAGAAGTCCCGCCCAGTCTGCTACAAGGCGACTTCCTCAAAGAATTCATCAGCTCGGGTTTGGGAGGCACCATCAATGCCGGCTCAGCGTCGTCAGAGAGTCACATCAAAGACGAGGCAGACATCAGGTCTTACCTGAGCTTCCTGAGCTCAGCATCCCACCTGGGGGCGCTGTTCCCACCCTGGCAGCTGGAGGAGGAGAGGAAGATGAAACCCAAAGCCTCGCAGCAGTGTCCCATCTGCAACAAAGTCATCCAAGGAGCCGGGAAACTGCCGCGACACATGAGGACGCATACGGGGGAGAAACCTTACATGTGCACAATCTGTGAAGTACGATTCACAAGGTACGAGAACAACAAACCACATGAAGACAGAGAGTCATGTTCTGCTTTAAATGCTTTTGTGAAACAGCTGGGTTAACGGAAAAGTATGCCATGTTTTTCTGACTGAGGTTAATCTACATTCATCTCATTTAAATATCAGAATTCAAAGTGGAAAACCCCTCCACTCATTTTTCTTTCTATCAGCGTTATCTCTGTTAACTACGTCCTCCTACCTTTTGCATTTTCCGCTTCTATTCTAGGACAAGGGTATAATTTTGTCACAGTAGAAATTAAGCACTAGAAGCTACAAAGGACAACACCCTCTCACTATCTTTCAACCCTCATTATGAGTGCATCTTGTCTTTTGCAGGCAGGACAAACTGAAGATCCACATGCGGAAGCACACAGGTGAGCGTCCCTACATCTGCCTTCACTGTAACTCCAAGTTTGTCCACAACTACGACCTGAAGAACCACCTGCGCATCCACACTGGTGTCCGTCCCTACCAGTGCGAGCACTGCTACAAGAGCTTCACGCGCTCCGACCACCTCCACCGACACATCAAGAGGCAGAGCTGTCGCATCTCGCGTCCGCGACGAGGAAGGAAGCCATCGGCCTGGAGGTCCGCACCCACGGCTGGCTTCCTGTGCCCTCCCACAGTGTCGGCCGCTCAGGTGGAGGAGAATGGGCTGAGTCCCGCGTACCAAGGGGTTAAGAACCACGGACTGGGGGAGCTCCTCGGCCTCAGTGGTAGAGGTTTAGGGTTTAAGAGTGTGGACGGCTCGGTCAGGGAGAGCAGGGAGGAACGGCAAGCAGAAGGAAGGCAAGTCGCGGAGGAGCAGAAGGCTGGAGCTTTGAGGCAGAGGGGAGTGTTTGCCTTTGCCCTAGCTGGAGAAGAAATGCTTACCCACTCTCCATTTTACGCTGCAACCGCTGACCCATGGACCATGAGACTGGAGCGTGCTCCACCCATCCCCGAGTCGGCAAAATGAACTCTAATCTGTAGAGTAAAAATAAGCACAAGAAAATCTCTTTAATCTCTGTGTCTATTCTGCTCCAGGAAGCTAAAGCACCTTTTATAAAAAGGAAAAAGTGAACTTTGTGAAGCCTGCTGATGTGGCAGTGGTAAAGCTGTTTTTTCTTTTCTTCATACGGTCCAATTAAGTTATGAAATAGTTGTTCAAACCCATGAATGTTTACATATATCTCCAAAGCATTTGATAATCCTGTAAAATGGTGTTTCCTTATATGCAAAACAGTGTACGACACAGATCTGCCACAAAACGAGAAAAAACAAAATTTGACAGATTTGAAGCTTTTTTGCTAAAAAATTTTTAAAAAAGGATGTACAGCAGGAAATTTAAGTTCGAATCAATAAGTCTTTTTTCATAATAATTGTGTTTACATGGTTGAAATAACCAGAGCTTAAATAATTAATTTGTCCTTTTTTTTCATATATAAAAAAAAGAAAATCACAAATAAAACCACTTGAAGCCTAAATCAGGTCACTTAAGGATATTTATGGGTTATCTTCCACTGCCTTGTTCTGATTTAAGCTCCTCATCTGCACTATTGTACATTAAACCTCTGGCCGTGGTGGTGTTAATTACGGTGATGTGGCTGATGATGTAAAATAATCGTTATTAAAAAAAAACAGAATATATATGTATATTGCTCTTTACAGACTGAGAAATTCATCCAAAGATGAGTACTTTGATATCTGACTTGAATACAACTCTGTTTTAATATTTAGAAATATGTGTATCTTTGGATGCCGTACAAATCTGCCTAATCTACAGCCGCTTTAGCTACAAGAGTATGCTTGTGTTTTTTGTTTGTTTTTTTTTGCTCTGGTGCAACGATTCAGTGGGAACTTTGGCCCAAATTTTTTTTCATGCAATGTTCATCTCTGATTTGCGCACTGATGAGTGCAAGAATTATTTGAACTGAAATGGGAAAGTATTTTCTTGCTATTTATGTGTATTTAAATGAATGAGCCTTGGCTATATTTTGCAAATCTGTTTTATAAAGACACTAAATGTTGACCTTCACCATTGTCTGCTTGTATTATTTTGGGTGAATTACTTTAACAGCTGTGGACAAACTTATTCGGTTGTATTAGGATATGAATAAAGATCGGGGGCAAGAGAACTGATTTCAACTTAAAAAAAAAAAAGCAAACACACATGTTTATGTGTGATAGCTTGTATCATCAGTACATAACAATGAAGGCTTCCAAGAACTTTCAAATAATTTGCATACCTTCATTAGCATAGCAAGGCAGTAAAGTTAGTTTATTCTTCGAAGATCAGTGTTTTGTTATCTGCTTTCTGTCTTTTTGAATAGCGAAACTACAGTATTCAGTTTTTACGCCCACAGAGAAAGTTCCTTCGTAGGTTGATCGGCAGTGTCATCAGTGCTATATACAGTATCAAGATTTAGACTTGGTTCAACTCAAAACAAACAGATGTAGAAAATAAACAAATACATGATCAGATGGTGTGTTTTGATTGATTCGCTTAAATGTCAAATCATTTTACTGATTCAAACATGCATCAGATAGTAGTTAGTATCGATGGACACACCTTGAAATAAAAGAAAAAAAACATCTCTAATTTACGGTAAAATACCGCCAGCTGTGGTTGCCAGAATTTTACTGCAACCAGAGATGCCAGTATTTTACCGTAAATTGTTTGCTGGTGTTAAGTTCTCCTCAAGCGATGCCAAAAAAACTTATTTATAGCATCAAATGCAGTCCTACCCACCTGTTGCTGCACAGCTGGTTAAAAGAATCCTGCACTTTTCGCATATCTACAGAAACTCAAACTTGATGCTTGGTAGTATTTCCAGATTAAAATAATAAAACAAATCAGTCATTTAATTGTAATTTTAATTTACTGCTAAACAAGTGACTACTAGAAGGTATGTGTTGGGCTAAATGCTCCAGTGTATAAACATTCCCGTATCCAGAGAAATAATTATAGCTTAAAAAAAAAAAACTGGAACTGTAACAAAAAAGGCTGGACAAGGACCAGAGTTCATCTTGCTACAACACTCAGTGAGGAAGATGGTAAGGGAGATAAAACAACTTCTCACTGGGAGAGAACTGCAAAATCAGTTACATTAAGTGAGGTTTTGTTGCAGGGGCACCCGTAATGTGGATGGTATCCTACAGCTAACATTCATGTGGTAAAAAACAGACCTAATTCTTCAGGAGAAACCATTATTATGATAATTTTTGGACCATGAAAATGTGCAAAGAATGATTCTTTACATGAGGAAAGTAGTTGAGTTAAGACAGGAACATAATGAGAAATAAACATTCATAAATCAATACAGATATGTAACAACAGTTTATGCTGAAGTACCCAAATGCTGACTGATCATGTTGTCCCTGTGCATAAAACCTCCAAATCAATCACAAACAACACGCACTGATTTCTTGTAAACAGAGAACAACTATAGTCCATATTTGTTTTGAACATTTCAAGTTTACGTTCCCCCAAAAGCGTAAGAGCCTGCTTCACACTCACCACACTCTTCTGCTTCTCTGTGCTGACCTCTAGTGGAAAACAAGAGATACTGTAAGTTGAATTTGCCATGACAAGACAAAGAAAAAGAATTTTAAAAAGCTAAATTTTATAAAAGATTTTTGTATAAAACTTCCTGATATGTACAAGGATAAAAATGTGCTCAATCTAAGATAACGATGCTCAGGTCCCTTAAATATAAAGTAAAAGGAGTAATCGTTTTACCACCAGAGGATGCTGAGGGCTCACATTTGATCTGGTAGTCCTAGACAGTGACTTCAATATTACTTTGCAGTGATGTCAGAGGTACTGTAGCAACACTTCTGTCAAAATTAATTTGTTTGTTTCTCACTGACATGAGAAAAATTTGCTTAATTGTGACGCATCACTGTTGCAGGTTTTATGTTTCATGTTAAGGATGGATTTTAGATCTGCCAGCAATTGAGACATTTTTTAATTTTTCTTTTCAGATTTGTCCAGCTACTCAAGGTAGAAAGAGATATTTGTTCTTGCTATGTAATTCTGAGAGTCAATTGGAATAATGTATGTCTATTCCCCTTACATTTTTCATTAGAATTGTACTGTCTGTCATTTCAATTACAACAGACTCAAACTTAAATCTTAACTTCCCTCTTGCTCTACCCTGCCAATATTAAAAAGAGCTGCTGAAGAGCTTTTTAACCAATGATTATAGTTCAGCTACTGAAGTGTGAGACAACAGTGGATATTTTAGGAACCATAAGACAATGTGTAAAATATACACACGTATGTGTGCATGTGTGTTCTTGACTTCCTGAGCCCAGCCCTCCTGAGGTGTGATTTCCTGACCCCATAAACCACAATCCCACTAGGTTCCTCTCTGGTTGCTCTTGTATTTAGTCACCGCCCTAATAATCTTCTGAGGCCTGTTAGAATCCACAGTGGCTCTTGGTGTGTCTGCGCATACAAAGCATTCCTAATGGGAAATCCTCTGAGGAAGCGATGTGACAATGCAGCTTCAAGAGAGAACACAAGCACTGCTAAAGGTAACACAGTCTGATGTCCTCTGTGGGGATTCTGTGAGATCAGTGCGGAAACACCTTCATACCAAAGAACCTTGAAAAAGGAACTCTCGGATTTATGGAACAGTATGTACAACACAATTAGAAACGAGTTTAGGGACATTTGTGTCAGCGACAGGAAACCTGTTAAATTCTCACATTCATATTTAATATATTCATGGTGATTCCAAAATAGTTCATTTGGACTGCACTACTAAAAAAATCCCACAAGCCTTGAACATTTTTATTGTTTATCACATTGCAACCATAAACTTGGCATGCATATGTAATGAGCTTCCTTTGAGCAAGTAATTTGTATTACAATCTTTCGGGGTTTGACCGGATTTAGCTCTATCACCATTGCACATGGAGACTTTGCAAATTAACCATTACAACAATAGCACTCACAAAGGAGTCTATCATCCAGCCTTGGCAATTGTCTATGTGGCCAGTGCCGAGACCTGGCTTCACTGTGCTAACTTCAGCATCATGATCACCATCTACTTGTCAATCATCCACAATACCCATATCAACCACATCATCCCCATTATCTCCTGTGGTATACTCATCACCACCACCTTCACCTGCATCATCTGCATTCCTTTTCCTGAGCTCTATGACAAGAGGGGGCTCCCATGCTGATTTGTGGGTTCATGTGGTCTCCGGAGCCTGTTTCTCAGTCTTTTCTTTGATAAATTCTATCATTACCAACATGACGCTAGCTCCAACCTCCCCACTATTCACGACAATGATGGTTAGCTATGTCTAGAGTATGGAAAACTAATGACCAGTGGGAGATCAGTCTTCTCAAACCCCAAGTCAGTCACCCAAGTTGGCTGCTTACTAGGTTAAGTCAACGATGCAACATGCTCATCCAGTAGCAATGAATGCTGCAAATCAGTGACTCACTGCAATAGGCTGAGTTTCAAAGACAGAAAACCTTCTATGCAGTTTGAATAATAAACTGAACCTAACTGAGATCAAATTGCTTTGATGCATTTGTTGTGAATGAACTGTAATGACAGGTAGCTAAAAATAAAGTCTGATACCTTCTGACTGAAAATCCAGTGACACAACAACGAAGGGATGAGAATGAACAGCACATTCAGTTTGGTTATTATCTCTCCTCAGTATATGAGAAAATATTACATATGCTGCATATTCTACCATGAGGTCTGTGGTTAAATAAAAATTAGAACATGTTAAACACCAGAACCTTTGTGCAACATAAACTTGTAACTGGGCAATAGTGCAAAACATGTGTGAACAAATAATTTCTCTTAGTCAGGTCATTCGGTGGCATTCAAATGTAGGACACTGCCTCTATTTTTTAGAAGTGCACAAGCTTACTGTTTCATAATACATAGATTTACAAGCTGCAGGTTGTTGTTCTGCACAACTATATTTGCACTTCTCTGTAAGCATTTGTCAAAACTCCTCTTGCAGAAGATCACTGGTTTAGATTTGTGGCATAGTTTATAAATAAACTTAACTGATTATGCTCCTCTATGCAAGACACTCCATCCCATTCAAATGTCCCTCACTTCATACATCTAATTTACTCCAAGTGAGGCATCTTTCCAAGCCAAAGACAGTTTGTGAGCTGTTCCTGCAGATGGCTTCTTCAGAATGAACATAGATGTACACTAAGAAAGACGGGCACCAGTAAATAATTATTATTTTTTAGAAATACTATAAAAGGGTGACTCTAGAAACCAAGCTCCCATTTCATGTAACATACAGCACACAATATATCTTATTACGATTAAATAGAAGGCTCAATGGCAGCTGATTGAATTTTTTGTTGATTTCTATCTTTTCATGACAATGAAGTCATACAGCTACCTTCAGTGAAATCATGTTTGAGGCATTGTTCTTTGCTAGGGAACTACACCCATTTCTGCAAACTTATTTCAAATGAAGCACAGTTTGGTCCTCACACTAGCAAACCACTCAGCTGCAGCTGAAGACCACATAATGACGCTCATTGTCAAAAAAAAAAATAAGACACTTGACAGGGTGCAGCAACTTCAGTAAACACGTATATGGTGCACTGACTTTCTGTAATCAAATCTACTTTTCACAGAACTCTATATTGATCTTGACATTTTATAGCATAACAAATGAGCTGAAGCACAACAACTGATGATTCCGTCAGACGTAATTTGATAAACACTGGGATAAGCAATTTTTTACAACTTCTCCTTCTCTTCTTGCATTCATTTCCATGTTTAAAGTCGAGATGCATGCACAAAGACAGAAAAGAAACATTCTGACATTTATCGCGGTCCAGGGAGTTCATGATATACATATTGTGTACCGTGATATTCTGATCATGAATTTTTTTTTTTTAAAGCTACCTTTGCTTACACAGTTAAATCTCAGTGAGAATTAGCACCACAAGTCAGAGGCCATTGTCTTGAGCCAGAAAAGGTTAGAAAGTCCTCTCAAGGCCAGGGATGAGGTCCTGCACCAATTGGAGAAGCTAGGGTCTTGTTCAATGAGGAAAAAAATGGATAGCCAAATCTGCAGTGATGCAAGCGCTGTACTGGTGAAAGAGAATGAGTCTAAAGGCGATGCTCTTGATTTACTGGGCAATCCTACCCTTACCTATGGTCACGATCTCTGGGTAGTGACCAAAACAATGAGATCGCAAACACAAGTGGCTGAAATCAGTTTTTTTCACACGGTGTCTATAGTCAGAGTGAAAGCTCGTCATCCATTAGAGGCTCAGAAGTCTGTCCATCCATCATTTATATCTGCTTATTCCAAGCAGGGAAGGGATTTCCCTTCCCTTTATGCCAAGCTTTAACCTTTTTATGAATCCTTGGGCAAAAATTATATAAACAAAGAGAGGAGACCTGTTTACTCACATGCTTTTCCACTATAGACAATCTTTCCAAGTAAGAGTGTTCACTTTATTGTTTCTGCTCTGCCAATAAACAGCCACACATTCAATTGACATATATGTGTTCGAAAGTGATTTTGTTACAAAAGCATTTCCTTTTCTGTTTAAACACTAGGCAACCGCTCCCTACTGATATATCATATATGGTAATCTTTCAGTCATTTCTCAAAAAATAAATAAATAAAACACCAGAAGCATCAGTTGTCATTTATTTATGTTTCAACTTTCAAGATTTTCAGTGGATTTTCTCAAATTATGATACAATTTTCAAAGTAGCTAAAACCTGCAAAACTGAACATTTTATAAACGGTTACTTTCTCCTAATGAAGTCAAACTGTGGCCAAAAATTGCCACAGTTTAATTCAGTATGCCTCAGTATTAATCTCAATCCATTTTTCACCTGAAAAAGAAATTATTTAGTTTTATAGCTTTGCAATTTTTTTGGGAGGGCAGACAAGCTACTTTAAGCTGTACTCTCAGCTTTGAGTAAAACTTTATCTCTTTCTACTTGATGCCACCAGCTTTTACAAAGTCAAATAAATCTCTGTGAATACCTAAGATGCATACACACATCACCTGCTTATAGAACAGCTTTTTGTTGTACACTTCAGGCCTACACAGACATTTAATCAGACATGTTTTAATGGTTTCCTGCGCATTGACAATGCATCTCAGGAAGTTTTATAGCTTACCATGGAGCCTTTTTATTGATTTCATCAACAGGAAGCACATTATTTGACAGTCATTTTAAAAAGGAAAATAATTTATGCATGTTAATGTTGCACTGAATAGTGTTTTATTTGGAGTTTTCGCTTCACAAATTAGAGACTTAGACAGGTGATAATGTCAATAAAAATATTGCATTATATGGCAACGAAGTCCTGCTTGGCTTTGCAACGTTTAGTTGGCTGGAGGATCCAAGTGGAGACGCAGATTATTGACCCAACAGAACACTTTTCCTGGATAATCTGATTATGGAAACTTAATCCTGTCTGCCTTGCACAGAAAGTAACATGAAGATGCTGCCTGAGGCTTTCAGTGGAACATTTCAGATTGAAATGATTTTAAATTTGCTATTTGGGTTATAGCACTTGAGTTAGAAGGAATTAATAAGAAAATAAACAGTTCAGATGGTAGAAACATTGACTCAAAAAGCATTTGAGATGCACATACAGTTGAAATGCGCTCCTCTGTGCTTTCTTACTTGCAGTGAAAGGATGCAAACACTTAATTGTTGGCTAAGAGATATGGTTACATTTCTAAAAGCTGGGCTAAGTGAAATGAAGAATCATTTCTGTTTTGTGAATGTATTCTAAGCTAAATTTGGTAATCTGATCAGATTTTAAGATAATTTGGAAGAAGAAGTTCAAGTTCAATTCAGCGGTGGAAAAAATGCAATCTGTTGTGCAAGTTCAGATCAAAACCTAAGAAACAAGATTAAAACTTTACACATATTACAACATAATCAAATTTAGTTTTGCTAACAACATACCAGCCAGCTATTTGATAGAAAGCCAGTAGCTAAACAATTACTACAGGACATTGACGCAACATGGTTCAAGTACCGCTGACTTAATGGATTGGAGAGAGACGCTCTGTTCAGTTTGTGAAGAATGGAGCCTTGCGGTACCCTCGCATTAACTGTCTGAAAGGCCAGTACACTCAACACAAAGGACAGGAAGCAGATTTGTTCACTACCTAATGTAGATGAAGCGTTGCAATCACAAAGACAACTTATTAGAAGCAAAATCAATTCCTTATACAGCAAGGGTTAAGGTAAATAAATACCATGGGCCACATGAAAACATGGTCTCAGAATATATGTGACACTGACACAAGGTGAACAAGCAAGTTCCTGTTATGAGATGTAAATTATCATTGCAATAACTACTGCAAAAGATAAAAAGCAAGAAGCAAAGATGTCTATCTTTATTTAAAGGCAGCATATTGGAATGTTTGGGAGCCACAACAGTAAAAGCTTGATATCCTTTTGGCCAAGCGTTTGCAGCAACTACAAGCAGCTGATCGGCTAATCTTAGGGCCCGCGAAGGAAGATAAGGCTGTAGTAACTCAGAGAGAGAAAGAGGAACAAGACGATTTAGATATTAGTAAAAAATAGAACTTTAAAATTAATTCTGCTAGAGGGGTTGTTAGCATAAAGATGTTTTGTTATAAGCGGATGGTTCCTATATATATTCTCAATCATCTGCTAAGGTCTGAAAGGTTAGAAACACTTTTAACAGTATATCAGAGACACATTTATTTATAGTGGCATTCACGGATGTTACAAGTCATCACAGGAAGGATGATTTGTAGCTTCACACTAAACAGTGCACTGATCAAATAAATTGTAGAGCTAAAAAATAAAAAAAACAATCTATGATGGACAGACTGAGACTTTTGAGATATAAACAGTGTACAAGTTCCATTTTGACCAGACTGAACAAGTACATTTTGTTTGCAGAGGTTGCCTGGAGAATGAAACTTCTTGCTTTACACAAGCATTACGCTTAAGATTTACTTAACCACCATGCAGGCACCATGTACACTTCCCTCCATTTAATATACTTGATTCATGCTGCAAAACTTCCCCTATGACTATATTTTGGGTGGCATTGCATTGGGTCATATTACATTACACAGTGTTTCTGTTATTTTATTTCCTCTTCATGCATTTCCATGGAAGTTGGCAAAATAGTACAAGGACTCAACCAGATGAGCATGCAGAGACTTTGGCTCAGAAACATATAATTTTTATAGCAGCTTTCACAATGAGTGTGCTCCAGAAAATAGTGGCTTCAGTTTTCTCCATGTTCAGCATCATCAAACCTCAGTCCATTAAATATATGATTGTAAGATAATACTGTATTGGCTAGTTTGACACTGGCTTTTCTGTTGAAAATTATCCAGCAAAAGAGTATTACCACAGTCAGAAACATTTTCAAAAAACCTTGGATTAATCTCTCAGATAGAAAAAAAGTGAAAAAAAATTACTGCAACGTAGTTTAAAGAGCTAAAGGTAAAAACAGTCACGAATTTAAAAGGAGACAGCAGGCCTATTTCTGTTTGTGTGGCCCTCTGTAGTTGGCCAGTCTCAGACTAAACTGTGCCACAGCTGAATTTATACCCCATGCAGAAACATCTCTGAGGCTTTGTTCTGCTCAGCTGCATGCAAGAGACCAAAGGCTGTGCCTAGAAATACTGCCGCCACAAAGCCGCAGGCCAGGAGGGGGACGGTCCGCCTCGGGTTCGAAGCCCAGACTCACAAGGGTGTGTTTTAGCCCCAAAATGGGAAGCATGAAATTAGAGGCAGCATTTACATGTAATTGCACATGGATGTGCCCACTGCCCACGGACCTGACCCAAGCTCTTGTGCACTAATGGAGGGTTGAAAGCACATCCTGGAAAAAAAGAGGTAACTACAAATACACCTTTAGTACTCCAGCTCTGCACTCTTAACATTTATTCTAACATTCATGTTCTCATTTGACCATTAGATTCGCAGTTTAAATCAAAGAGTACAGTGCCAGCTGTCACACTGACTTCCTTATAATCAATTATGAATGCTGGTAGATACTCTATACAAGTACATATCTGAAAGGTGCTTTGCCTTCATTCAGCATTATGGTTAATAATGCATATCTTGATCTCAAAGTCATGACTCAACAGTAGTTGGTTAAATGCTTAATATTTACTGCACATCTAAGCGGCATATTCATGCATGCTAATGTTAATGCTAAAGTGACTTGACCGCTGTAGATGTATTTTTGATTGATTACTATAATGCATGATTATATGGTAATATCATAGAAAAAACTTGCAAAGAATCAGAGCATCGTAGCTTCCTTTATTGTCAAGAACACAATGACTGAGATAGACGAAGGAGGAGTTTGAACTGGCAACCCACTGGAAAGAGAAGCTGGTCAGAGTAGATGAGTAGGTGGTTGGATCTTAATATAGGGCAATGATGGAAAAAAAAAACTGGGAAACGCTGAAATAATCTAGACTGAGGGTGGTTGTTCACCTTCTAGAAAGGTGAACAACCTGTGGCCATCATATAGCCACAGGGACAATGGAATGGTTTAGATCAAAACATATTCGTGTGGTAGCATAGCCCAGTCCACACTCACCTAAATCCATTTGAAAATGTGTCAATACTTGAAATATTATGTACAGAGACACTCTCCACCTAATCTAACTGAGCCGTAGCACTTTTGCGGAGAAGAAGAGTGTATCATTTCTGTGTTTAGGCCTACAACCATAATTGCCGGCTTAATCTGCCGGCAAAGTAATGCATTTGGGGCAGGTGAATACAAATTCATAATACACTTTTCTGATATTTATTTATCAAAATTGACTATGCATCATTTTTCTTCTACTTCAAATTTATATTGTGTTGTTCTATAAAACAAAATCCCAATAAAATACATTGTAGAGCAATGTACATGAAAATATTGAATAGCTGAGGAGATACAACATTTAACTCGTTTAAATTTCATGTACAACCATGAACATGGAGTGTCTACTGGTGGTTCATGCCAATAAAATGTGCAAATATTTTGAGGAATATGTCCAAATAGAATCACATAAAACTATCAAATTTTAAAGACTGGTTGTGTCGAAGCCAGGAACTCTGTCCCTCTGTTTGCCATCCATGAGACACAGTCACTCAGAGGTAGGGAAGGTTATATACCAACATATGTGAAAATGAGGGGTTTCAGCTTGTAGGGCATGTTTAAATAATATAGCAACGTAATGGCAGGAAGTCACACATATGGTGCACTCATCATTTGAGGATGTTTTAAAAAAACTCATTCTAAAAAATGGCAGCAACAGAGAATTACACTAGTCTCCTGAAGACAAAAACCAGGAAAAGACACTGGAAAAGAAAGGTTTTAGCAAGGGTGGTCCTGCCAAAGTGAAAACCCTCCACCCCATTCTCTTCTCCGGCACTCTATGAATACACATAGACTCACTCTGACCACATAGTATGGGTTGGTACTTGCTGATGGTTTCAGATTTGGCTGAAAGTTTATGTAAATGCAGATGTGAGCCCCACATCACTGCAGTTTGCTGGAAAAAAAAACATAAAAACCAAGGATTTTCCAACCATGTTCCCAGTCTGTTAATCCAGCAGCCTTTACGTGGACTCACTCCTTGATTGGTCCCAGATTCGCTGTGGGTCCGGAGACGCTGTTTGGCTTTTTTCACTGAAATTTTCCCATTGCTTCTGGCACAGTGTGACCAGCAGGAAATGACTGAGAATTGTGACTATAACAATGCTAAATGGACTGTTGCCAGACTGCAGCTGTTTGTTCAACCACGCTAAACATTCCTGTGGTTAATAACCACAGACACTGGAAGGTATCAACTATTTAGAGATTTGGTCTGCGAGACAGTACAGCATGTGCTTAGTATGGAGAAAATTGTCTCAGTGCAGCCGTATACAAGTTAAAAGCAGGGTTCTTTTTCTTTTTTACTTTGGATGTAAATTGTTTTAGCTTGACTCGGACTGTTTAATGCTGGCTGGTTAGAAAAGCCTTAATACTTCTACAGATTGTAGATTCCACTCTGTCACATTTGGTTTAAAGGATCATCGTCTTGTTACTGCCAGCCCTGCCCATCCTTCCTGGATATGAGGTCACAAAAGAAGAGTCAGAACAAAGGACTGTTTCAGCCATCTTGACCTACAATAACCTGCATGCAATCGTTTGCATTGTTGCCTCAGCAAATACAAACACAGGTGTGAAAATCATGATAAAAATCACTGAGTGCTTCTGCCAGCAAGCCGTGCAGATGAAATTTGTACACTCAAAATATGGGACCCCCACTTTGGGAAAAACAGAGATCAGAAACTTGAATAAAGTTTTTGTAATGACTTCACTTTTCTATAGGTCCATTTGTTATCCATTTTACAGTATTAATAATACAATGTTAGCACTATATACTATATAGCCCTTCCAGCTATAATGAGATCTTAAAAACATAGTCTGCATCAATAGGATTTAAGTTTTTTTCATGCATCTTTGCATGATGGACGCTAGTCAAAGGCAGATTTTCTTATATTTCTAATCTAAATTTGAAACAAGAAAAAACTCCAGATTGCGACTTCTTGCCACCATCCCCCAAAAACAATTTAATCAGCATTAATTTATTTTGGTTAAACTAGTTTAGTCTGATGGTAATTTTCTTATTTTTTATTATCCTTGATTGACCAGCAATCCTAAATCACTGATGGGTGTCAACATGTACATCTCCTTCAACACTTTTTATAAACGTTTCATAATTTCACTCGGAAAACCTCATATACATCTATTCTTTAATTTATGCAAATTCATCAAGTTGGGTTTGAAAAAAAAACATCTTAATGAATCTAAACTACCTCGTTCAATGATTATCCGGGGACTGAGGCAACAATGGAAGGCCACTAATTTTGTGTCTGATAAATGATTTCTGTGTCAATTTGACCAAATGGTTTGAATAATTTTAGACCATTAAATATGGTAAATAACCTGTAGCTTACAGAATTGGGAAAAAAAACAAAAACATGTTATTCTTTTCCCCAAACATAAATGTACTCATCAGTGTATAATGTACTCATCTAGTTCTTGGGGGTCTAGAACTGCTCATCTCTGCCCAACGTCTGCAGAGACTGATTGTTTAGTTTGAACTTTTACTCATCTAAATGTAATTTTCAAGGAAAATTGATTCTAGGAATTATCCATTTATTGTCAATACACATTTATCCATGCAGAAGTGTTGGGAGGATGACAAATTATATTTTGAGCACATATTTTAAAACACACACAAAATATCTGTTAAATATTGAGCAAGTGTATATTTACACTTGGGAAAATACATATTTTGTTCACTTAAAGTGTACTTTTATTTAATATATTTCTTAAAAGTGTATTTTGGTACAATTATATTTAAGTGTGTTTAAAGTAATAGTGTCAAGCATACTTTTAGTATACTTAGTATATATTTAGAGGTAGTACACTTAATACTTATACTTAAAATGTACTTACACATATTTGAAATATACTAGAGTTTTTTTGTTTTTGTTTTTTTTCCACTAGAGTAGCGTTTTTTTTCAAGCTGTTAAACGTTCACCTGTTGCACGAGCGGTAAAAGTTGGAGCGGGAAAACGCTGCGAATTACAGCACGTGAAAGTTAACGTACCTCCTAGTGCTGATAAGCCTGGAGAAATGTGCAGCTACTCCACAGCAGGCTCTCTGTGTCTGAGTTGATGGAGAGAGGCAGGGAGGGAGAGAGGGAGGGCAAAAAGGGACTTCCAGCCCACCGCCGACGTCTCGGGAGTTTTCAGAGCTCGGTGGGAGAGATGAGGAGCTGCTCTCTCCTTCATGACGGAGTGAAGACGAAAAAAAGTCAACGGAGAATGGAGGAAAGACCGTAGCCTCTCCGTTTTCACGGCCATGACATGTTCGTCCTTTGATGCTCGATTTACTTTCAACTAATTACGAGGTCCGAGCGTAAAGCGGTGAGTCGCCTCCAGGCTGCCATGAACGAGAACTGCGACTGAAAAGGTTTAAAAGTGCGTTGCATGGGAAGTCAGGTATGTCAGATTTAAAGAATTTGGAGCTTTATCCTAAGTTCATATTGAAAGATTGAAAAAGCAGCAGAATCTCTATTAACTTTCTTTTACTATTGTTGTTGTTGTTGTTGTAAGCCCTCATTACCATGACAACTGTTTGGTTAGTCAGAGCAAAATCCAGCTCAACTTTATTACTGTGAAAATGAACGTTTATGGCTGATGTGATTTCTGAAATAACATTAATTTCTCTGCTACAGCTGAACACACCAGACTCTTCTCTGCAATGACCTTCAGTGACAGCAACATTGGTGATTTGAAGATGAATGTCATACTCCTTCATTACAACCACACTGGAAAGCTGGACCACCGGCTGCTGAGCTCTGACACAAAGTCTGGAACTTTGGATATCAAAATCATAGTCTTCCTCATCATTTGCAGCTTCATCGTTCTGGAGAACCTCACCGTCCTGGTGGCCATATGGAGGAACCACAGGTTCCACAACCGGATG